>CM050216.1:38268742-38271242 GCA_027475355.1 Coilia nasus | reverse complement strand
AATGATTTCTATTAACCAAAAAGCCTTATGTGCATAATAAAATACCTGTTTCCCATTCACCATTAAAACATCCCTGTCATAATAGTTTATCCCATGAAACACCTGTGAAACTCCCCCATATCCAACCTGTGGTACAGTCCCTCGGTTCTGCATGGAAATCAGGACGTTCGGAGAGTTTGCATAACAGAACTATGTTTGCACCTCGAAAATGCTAAAAACCAATAAACTGTGATGTTTTAAACGACCAGTGTGTATAATGATGTTTCTTTGCTAGTAGATGTGCTTTAAACACGAGAGATGATAATGATTACGACTATGAAATGTGCATTGTACACGTGAGTTTGACAAACAATTGCTACTTCGGAATGCCGGTAGCCCTTTCCCCGCACCTCTCCTAACATTGCTATGTTAATGAAAGGTTATTGCACATGATGGCTTACAACTGAACGCTTTTGATAACATGACCTGGATGAACGATCATCTTCAGACACATCTGCCCTGATTGTGTAGTGATCAAAGACTTACTGAAAGAAAGCACAATATGGCTACATGAAAACTAAACAAAACAGGCGAAGAAGAAAAACGTGAAGCGTCAGTGGTCACGTCTTTTTCCTTCATTTTGTTTTGGTTTTTTTTTTTTTTAAATAAATTAGACCCGGCCTTTATTTATCAAAATATACACCTACATCCGGCATTTAAAAGGAACCCGGCGGTTAATTGGAACTCGGCTATTATTTGGTATTTTACGGTATATACACATCACACTCACTGCAGCATCCGTACACATCACAAGCACACATCTCACAAGCACACATAGCCATGAATGAACCACTAATAGTGCAAGTGGATCCCACAGGCTGGCTGCAGGCTCACTTTACCCCCACACTGGTGCTGGGGATGGGATGGGGCTGGGGCTGGGGCTGGGGATGGGGATGGGGATGGAGCTAAGGGATGGGGATGGGGCTTTGAATGGTGATGGGGCTGGGGATGGGGATGGGGATGGGGATGGGGATGGGGATGGGGCTGGGGCTGGGGATGGGGATGGGGATGGGGATGGGGCTGGGGCTGGGGATGGGGCTGGGGCTTTGAATGGTGATGGGGATGGAGATGGGGATGGAGCTGGGGCTGGGGATGGGGATGGGGATGGAGCTAAGGGATGGGGATGGGGCTTTGAATGGTGATGGGGCTGGGGCTGGGGCTGGGGATGGGGCTGGGGCTTTGAATGGTGATGGGGATGGAGCTGGGGATGGGGATGGGGCTGGGGATGGGGATGGGGATGGGGCTGGGGCTTTGAATGGTGATGGGGATGGAGATGGGGATGGAGCTGGGGCTGGGGATGGGGATGGGGATGGAGCTAAGGGATGGGGATGGGGCTTTGAATGGTGATGGGGCTGGGGCTTTGAATGGTGATGGGGATGGAGCTGGGGATGGGGATGGAGCTAAGGGATGGGGATGGGGCTTTGAATGGTGATGGGGCTGGGGCTTTGAATGGTGATGGGGATGGAGCTGGGGATGGGGATGGGGCTGGGGATGGGGATGGGGATGGGGATGGGGATGGGGATGGGGATGGGGATGGGGATGGGGATGGGGATGGGGATGGGGATGGGGCAGGGGCAGGGTCCTCTGTAAGGATGCCCCCCCATATGTGACAAGAGGCAGCTGGAGAACAATGTAACGACCCGCTGATGGATGCATTGGCTTACTAACACACACACACACACACGCGAGCACGCACGCACACACACACACACACACACAGACTCTACAAAGACTCATAACAGACATGCTAGGCTGTACTCCCTGTATTATTATACCAGACTCTCCACCCTGTATGATGCTCTGCCTTATGGTGTGTGTGTGTGTGTGTGTGTGTGTGTGTGTGTGTGTGTGTGTGTGTGTGTATGGGCGAGTGTGTGAGCATGTGTGCGTATGTGTATGTGTGTGTGTATGTGTGTGTGCGGGTGTTTGTGAGTGTGCATGTGTTTTAGTGTGTGTGTGTGTGTGTGTGTATGGGCGAGAGTGTGAGCATGTGTGCGTATGTGTATGTGTGTCTGATTGTGTGTGCGTGTGTGTGTGCGAGCGTGCATGTGTGGTAGTGTGTGTGTATGTGTATGTGTATGTGTGTGTGTGTGTGTGTATGGGCTAGTGTGTGTGTACGCGTGTGTGTGTGTGTGTGGGGTGTGTGTGTGTGTGTATGGGCTAGTGTGTGTGTGTGTGTGTGTGGGTGTGGGCTAATGTGTGTGTGTGTGTGTGTATGGGCTAGTGTGTGTTTGTGTGTGTGTGTGTGTATGGGCTAGTGTGTGTGTGTGTGTGAGTGTGTGGGCTAATGTGTGTGTATGTGTGTGTGTGTATGGGCTAGTGTGTGTGTGTGTGGGTGTGTGTGTGGGCTAATGTGTGTGTGTGTGTGTGTGTGGGCTAGTGTGTGTGTGTGTGTGTGTGTGTGGGCTAATGTGTGTGTATGTGTGTGTGTATGGGCTAGTGTGTGTGTGTGTGTGTGTGG
>CM050216.1:38258742-38261242 GCA_027475355.1 Coilia nasus | reverse complement strand
GTAATCATTTCTGACTAGGGCCCACCCATCTCCCTGCATGATCCTGTGCTCCGTAGATGTGCGTGCATGCTCGTGTGTGTGTGTGTGTGTGCATGTGTGTGTCCGTGTGCATGTGTGTCTGTGTATGTGTGTGTGTCCGTGTGCATGTGTGTGTGTGTGTCCGTGTGTGTGTGTCTGTGTGTGTGTGTGCATGTGTGTGTGTCCCTGTGTGTGTGTGTGTGTGCCATAATCAGATGGCGGGAGGCGGTGTGTGATTGACACACGGTCCAATTAGAGCGGATATGTGAGGCCCCCAGAGAGGAGCATGGAGGCTATGCAAATCACCGACACCGCATCTGGAGCAGATGCCGCCATTGTCTACCTGCAGAGGCACTGATGGGGCACAGGGGTGTGTGTGTGTGTGTGTGTGAGCACATCAGTGTGTGCATTTCTCTACGTATGTGTGTGCATTTGTTGTACTATTATGTGAGTGTATCTGTGACTCTCTCTCTCCAGCTTAATCTTTGTGTGTGTGTGTGCGCGTGTGTGTTTGTGCACCCTATGCCACCCACCCAATGTTGTGGGATGTATTTTGTGCAAGCCAATAGATATGAGAAAATGTGTGACTTTGTGTGTGTGTGTGGTGTGCATACAGAAGTCAATTTGCATGCATGTGTGTGTGTGTGTGTGTGTGTGTGCATTGGTTGTGCATTTAGTGTTCTTTTGTAGGGTCTGTGTTCTGTATGGCAAAGGTATGTTAAGGTTTGTGTATGTACATGAGTGTGTGTGTGTGTGTGCACACGTGTTTTTGCATGTCTGTGTGTGTGTATGTACATGAGTGTGTATCTATATAATGCCCCTAGATGTGAAAATCTCTGTGTGCATGTGTGTGTGTGTGTGTGTGTGTGTGTGTGTGTGTGTGTGTGTGTGCGCACACGTGTTTTTGCATGTCTGTGTGTGTGTATGTACATGAGTGTGTGTGTGTGTGCGCACACGTGTTTTTGCATGTCTGTGTGTGTGTATGTACATGAGTGTGTATCCATATAATGCCCCTACATGTGAACATCTCTGTGTGCATGTGTGCATGTGTGTGTGTGTGTGTGTGTGCGCACACATGTTTTTGCATGTCTGTGTGTGTGTATGTACATGAGTGTGTATCTATATAATGCCCCTACATGTGAAAATCTCTGTGTGCATGTGTGTGTGTGTGTGTGCGCACACGTGTTTTGGCATGTCTGTGTGTGTGTGTGTACTAATTGCGGTTTGCCTGTGGAAGTGGAGATGAGGGTCTCGGTGGGCCTGTGAATCACCTGGGCACACACATCTGCCTTCCCCACCCCTGCTGCCTCTAACACAACATGTCTGCCCTTCAGGGGAATCACACACACACACACACACACACACACACACACACACACCTACATTATGCATATATACTGTAAACATAATAATGTTGCTTCACAAAGAATGTGAGCACACATTTAAAATTACAAAACACACTCATGCACACACACACACAAAAACACACACACTCACTCACACACACACACACACACACACACACACACACACACACACAGACTTTAAGCACTTATGACATTAAATCTTCGTCATCACACAGACCCTCACAGCTGCTGCAGTCCCAGTACAGCAGGGTACCTAACGGAGCACCTGATGTGCAGGTCTGATGTTTTTAAAGCGGCATGGCCTCGCTCTTCGCTGTTCGCTCCAGCCTCAGGGTGGCCCCGTCTAATTTCACACTCAGCGAAGACGCGAAGCCTCGAAGACTCTACTGGTGGAGGTGTACAGACAGCGCAGAATGTGACAACGCAGCAGAAGCTGAGACGTGGCTCTGTGCCTCTCACTAAACTTATTTGTGATGACTAAACTTATATGACTGACTTACATTAAAAAACCAAACACTGTAATACACCTAATATATATAAACCTTTGCCTATTTTTACTGTAACACGCATTCAAGCTGCTCTATTGTCCTTTGTCCCTCTCTCTCTCTTTCTCTCTCATTCTTTCTCTCTCTCTCTCCCTCTCTCTCTTGCACTCTGTCTCTACCTGTCTCTCTCTTTCTGTCTGTCTTTCTCTCTCTCGCTCGCTTTCACACACACTGCCTCTATCGCTCTCTTTCTGTGTGTGTCTCTCTCCCTCTCTTTCTGTCTCTCTCGCACTCTCTCTCTCTCTCTCTCCATTTACAGTTTGCCATCAGTGCGTGGCCTTGATCAGTCACTGCGTTGTTGGCTGGGACTGCATATAGAAGTGACACAAATGGCCGATCACTCTGCCATCAGCCCCTGGGACGCGCCGCCTCTCTCAGGAGAATAGGCCACGTATACGCAGCCCTAAAATAACACTCGCTTCCTGCTACAAAAGTGCAAAGGTAGCTGCTGCTTTAGGGAAACGCTGTTCTGCCTCTGTCTACTTAGACTTTTAAAAGCGTCGGAGACACAAAGCGAATTGGACACACACACACAACCCTTGAAGGAGAGGCAACACAACACACTGGTCA
>CM050216.1:38238742-38253742 GCA_027475355.1 Coilia nasus | reverse complement strand
CACACACACACACACACACACAGGCCCCGCATTCCCACTTCAGCAGGGGCACACACACCACATTCCCACTTCAGCAGGGGCACACACACCACATTCCCACTTCAGCAGGGGCACACACACCACATTCCCACTTCAGCAGGGGCACACACACCACATTCCCACTTCAGCAGGGGCACACACACCACATATCTACTTTAGCAGGGGCACACACACCACATTCCCACTTCAGCAGGGGCACACACACCACATATCTACTTCAGCAGGGGCACAAAATACTCCCCCCCAGCATATTCCATATTCACTACAGTAAAGGCACAGCGCATACACACACACAAACACACAGAGGCACAGCATACCCACTTCAGCAGACCAGAACCGTACTCGCCACACTGACAGGTGCCCTGCCATCCAAATGCCAACACACACACACACAAACACACACTGTTATTCACACAAACACATACACATTCTCACACACACACACACACGAACACACACACTTATTCACACAAACACATACACATTCTCACACACACACACACACACACACACACACACACACGAACACACACACTTATTCACACAAACACATACACATTCTCACACACACACACACACACTCTTATTCACACAAACACACACGTTTACACACAGGCTTTGACACACACACAGATTCACACTCACATACCACTGCAAGAGCACTGCCAATTTCCACTCTCACCTGCCTTCTCCATGGCTTGCGTTCAACAACCTTTGTGTGTGTGTGTGTGTGTGTGTGTGTGTTGGGACAAGGGCCACCAAGTGACATTTCAGCTTAGCTGTGTGATGTATCTGTGACACTTTAAGGACGCGCATTCCAAGAGGCGCGGGCTCATCGCCCTGGAAAGGTGACGGTATCTTCAGTGCCACCGTATCGTCTTTCCGTTCCCCGTTCGTCGCCCACTCCAAATCGATGTGCGCGCACGCAGCGCCGCGTAACAAATCACCCCAAATTATGTTAAGCAGCCTGTTGAGCAGCTAATGGAAAAGCAATCTAGTGTTAGGGCGCCGCTCCGCACACTGCGGAGGTAAATAATGGCGCTGGCGGCCCGCGAGACACGCTGATGGATGTGGGCGAGGACCGGCAGACTCGCTCGGACACGCCGTGGCCTGATGGATGCCGCTCGGGTTGCCAGATCTCAGCCGTCCATCACCGCGGCGACAGATGGCCGGGGCGCGCACACACCTACTGGGTGAGGGGTGAGAACTTAGGGCCGAGGGGGAGGGGTGTGGTGGGACGGGGGTGGGAACGAGGCCGATGCCAGGTGAGTTAACTTAATCTACCAAATGAAGATTGCATTAGGAGGCATAATACCAGCCCATGCGTGGCTTTCCTGGCCTATTGGCACACTCTTCTACTTTGCCTGTAGGTAGGCATACACTGTTCAGCAACATGACACAAGAGCACTGCATTCTCTGCATTCAGGGTGGGCACTCATAAATATTATGTGCTACAATATCGCACGTCGACTCTGCACATCATCCATCTATCCCCTCTGTGACACACACACATCGTATTAATGTCCGCATGACGATCATGTTTCTGATGAGCTATATCTGATGTATTATAAAACAACATGAGTACTCACAACTGACGGATTCAGTCAGCTTTGCTAGGCAAAGAAAGGTGGATGCAAGTGGAGAACCAGGGAGGGACTGAGAGTCCAATTGGTTCTGCATATCTGGGTTGCTGTTCTGTGCAGCCAGCTGTGAGCACAGCTGTGATGTTCACAAATGCACCATTGCACACACATTCATCTGGACAGCTACTTGGGATTCCGTCAGCTATGCTGAGCTAGCAGGAGCAAGCCTAAGGGTGCTTCCATACCTAGCTAACTGTTCCATGCCTAGCTCTTTGTTCCATACCTAGCTAACTGTTCCATACCTAGCTCTTTGTTTCATACCTAGCTAACTGTTCCATACCTAGCTAACTGTTCCATACCTAGATAACTGTTCCATGCCTAGCTCACTGTTCCATGTCTAGCTCAATGTTCCATACCTAGCTAACTGTTCCATGCCTAGCTACTGTAACTGTTCTAAGGCGTATGTATCTCCTTGTGTGTATGTGTGTAGTCTGTTTACTCTGTGTTTCTCTATACATCTGTTAGCTTATTATAAGTAGCTTTGGAAAGCGTCTGCTAAGTGTAATGTAATGTAATGTAATGTTCCATACCTAGCTCACTGTTCCATACCTAGCTCACTGTTCCATACCTAGCTCACTGTTCCATGCCTAGCTCACTGTTCCGATACTCCAGTACATCTCCCCCTGAGGGGGTGTTGGTGTGTTCACAAGTGTACACATGTGAACACACCAAACATACTCTGTACAGATGTAACAGGACAATAAACCCTTGCCCAGTTTAAAGGGGCGCTACTGATGTGTTTTGTTTAATACAAATGCTTTTATGACAGCTAGAAAAACCATAGACATAAATGCATTTGTGTGCTTACTTAATAGTATATAGAATCGTAAGCATCATTAAGGTCGCCCAGCAAAGTAAAGAGTTCTACATATGGAGTGACGTTGCCTAATATCCATGCGGAAACCATAGGAACGGCCCATTAACCACATCCCCTTGTGATCGCTCAGTGAGGGGTAGATGTGTGCAGAGCGGCACCAGACACCTTAACACAGTCGCCTTAGAAACACTCAGACTGGTGGCTGCCTGCTGTGCCGTGCTGTGCTGTACTGATGAATGACAGCCGTGTGTTTTTCCATATTTCACATTTGTATTACTCCCACAGACCATTTTCCAAATGCGCACCACCGTTTGAACGATGCCAGTTTCATCTGCGGCACAATCGCTCACTGGTGACCTCGGACGGGGCATCCCTCTCCTCTGAGCCCCAATGTCACAGCAGTGCCCTGAGGTGCCCGCCTACCCCACCGCACGCATCGATCTCCGGTTCAGACAGGCTGGCGATCAATGGAACCCAACTCATTCAGCCCTCTAAACAACAAAACTCGTCTACTCGGGCACTCCTCCTTCTTCGAGCCTGCATCAGCTGTCAGCCACAGAGCCTTTAGCATCTACATGTTTATGAAAGCGGCTGATTAATTTGAATTCGTCGCTAAGCGCAATGAATCCTCCTTGTCAGAGAGCGCAGCGCTAGACGACTGGTCGTCGGGTGGGAGCGCGGGTGAGCAGTGGTATGAACCTGACCGCCTCAGGGCTGCGGGGTGAGGCCCCAGGACACATTGATTGGCCAGGGTGAGGCCGCAGAACGCATTGATTGGCCGGGGTGAGGCCGCAGGACGCATTGATTGGCCGGGGTGAGGCCGCAGGACGCATTGATTGGCCGGGGTGAGGCCGCAGGACGCATTGATTGATCTGTTTATTGATCTGCCTGTGAGGCACACTGTGGCCACTTGTGCATGAAAAAGATGATCCATTGTTTGTTTATTATAGAGCTGTGAGAAAGAGAGGGAGCGAGAGAGAAAAGAAAGAGAGAGAGAGAGAGAGAGAAACAGAGAGACAGACAGACAAAGAGAGAGAGGAGGGATGAGAATGGCCGAGTAAGGAAGAGGAAATGAAAAAAAAGCAGGAAGCACCAGAGAGAGAGGGAGAGCGAGGGAGCAGAATAAGAGGAGAGAGGGAATAAGAGGAGAGGGGGAATAAGCGGAGCCACGCTGTAAATGAACGAGATAAAAAAAGAAAAGAGGGTGTAGGGGGAGGTAAAGAAAGAGGGAAGGAGTAGTGGGAGGTAAAGAAAGAGGGAAGGAGTAGTGGGAGGTAATGAAAGAGGGAGGAGTAGTGGGAGGTAAAGAAATGAGAGGCAGAAAGATAAAAACAAAACTAAAAAAGATGGGCTGGGGGGCGCATGGAGAGAGAGGGAAATAGATAAAGAGCAAAGACTAAAGATAAGGGATGGAGGGGAGAACAAGTGAGACAGAGAGGCAGAAAGAGAGACAGGGAGAGAGGTGAAGAGAGAGAGAGAGAGAGAAAGAGAGAGAGACAGAAAGTGAGAGAGAAAAGCAATGAGAGAGAGATAGAGTGTGAGAGAGAGAAATAGAGAGACAATATAGAGAGCGAAAGAGAGAAACAGAGAGAGTGAGAAAGACAAAGAGAGACAGAGAGAAAGACTGCAACTGTGTAAGAGTGTGAGAGAGAGGGGGGAGAGGGAGAGAGAGACACAGAGAGAGAGAGAGAGAGAGAGAGAGAGAGAGAGAGAGAGAGAGAGAGAGACAGAGAGAGACAGAGAGACAGGAACAGAAGGGGAAGAGGAATAAGAGATAAGGAGAGGTTATGACAGGGCTTATTCAGCAAGTGTTCCTCTGCATGCACTCAGAGCTGTGAGTGGCTGGCTGATAACCCAGACTTACACACAGACCTCCTGCCCCCTCTCACACACACACACGGACCCCCCCCACACACACACACACCCCTCTCACACACACACTGGCCCACACACACCCCTCTCACACACACACTGGCCCAGGCTTACACACAGACCTCCGGCCCCCTCTCACACACACGGACCCACAAACACACACACACCCCTCTCACACACACACTGGCCCAGACTTACACACACACCTCCTGTGGCCTCTCGTACACACACAGACCTTCTGCCCCCTCTCACACACACATGGACCCACACACATCCCTCTCACACACACACTGACAGACCCCTCTCACACACACACTGACCCACGCACCCCTCTCACACACACACGGACACACACACGGACCCACACACACCCCTCTCACACACACACTGGCCCAGGCTTACACACAGACCTCCTGCCCCCTCTTACACACACTGAGACAAACACAGCCCTCTCACCTACACATTTACCCGCACAAACCCCTCTCAGCAAAAACACTGCTTCCTGGGGCACGCGCACACACACGCACAAAACAACGTCAACACAATCACACACAAACATATGTGCACAGACTCATAGATGAAACAGACACACAAACACACCCACACACACTCAAGACCACACACACCCCATTATCGCAGTGGCTGGCTGGTGTGGGAGGCTCAGTCTGAATGAGGTGTGAGGGCTCTGCCCTTCTACAGCGTCTCGCTGTCGAGTGCTAGATGATTCACTCGGATGGGTGGGCATCAGTTGAAACAAGAAACTAATGCAAAAATACACACACGTTTAAACATACATAAACAGTCATACAGTCATACACACACACATACCAAGATACACTTTCACACATACACACATGTACAAACAAACACACACACACACATACACACAATAACCCTCCTCCAAAATCTTAAATCTGCCAGCACATGTGTAAAAGGGAGTTCTGACTGGGGTTGTATTTTTAGTGAATTGTCCTGAGCTGCAATGACTGCTTATCGCCCGCTGACAATAAAAGCCGGTCGCCATGGCGAGTGCAGTGATTGACAGATGATTGAAGGGCCCTGTCAGCGGTGGCGAGTTCTAAAATGGGCCTACAACAGGAAGCATATCGCCACTGTGTGGTCGGCTCATTCACTCAGCCACTGTCACGGGGGGGGCAGCCCCGACTGGCGTCGCACCAGCGCGCCCATCAGACGAGGAGTGATTGACAGCTCAGGACGCCACTCAAGAGGTGCGGTCAAGATGCAAGTATGCGCAGGAAGAGGACGCAGGGAGAGCAGACTGACGGAGAGGGAGGGAGAGAGGGAGGAGACAAGGAAGAGGAGGGGGAGAGGGGAAGGGAGGTGTTGTTTTTTCCATCTGTGAGATCGAGTCAAATTTGAGCTTCTACTGCACCCCAGTGGCTGAAAAGGAGAAGGCAAGACCGATATCTTTCTCCCGTGTTTGATTTTTTCTGTCCTGCCTGGAATGTCCACCCCTCGGAACACGGAAACAAGGCCATAAATTCCGTGAGGATCTATCTGTCTGCAGTGACATCAGCAGCTTTGGGGCGCCCTCTCTCGAGACTATTGATTAGGCATCGATCCGCACAGGGACGACACGGAGTAACCAGGGGAAAGAGTCTGTCCGCCAGGTGATTGTGGCCTTAGTCCTTTTTATTACCTTTCAGGGCGATTTATGGCTCGGGGCTGAAATAGGCACACACAGACACACACAGACATGCAGAAGCGCAACAGTTGAACATGCATACGGCAGCGCGCAATAAATAATGGCGGGGATAAAATAAGACATTACCCTGCTTAACATGCTTAAGCGCCCAACACGCTAGGAATGCCTAATGTTCAAACCTTATGGTGCAAGCGTATAGGCAGTATTCACACACAAATAGAGGTTTATACACACACAGATCCATAGATAAATTCATATGAAACCAACCACACACACACACACTCAGACACAGACATGGACACACACACACACACACATACACACAGAAGCAGATTTATGGAAAAAAGGTGAGTCTTCTGCTAATCGCTCATAAAAGGTACATCCAGCAATTTCTCTCCCAGAAACTTTGTCCTCCGTCACTTTATGTGCAGGCTGCTACCTTTCTGTTCCATCTGTCACAGAGGACATCCATACGTCGCCCTTATCAATCCCTTCAGAAAGATGACTAAGGATTTCAGACACAATTCTCCTTGAATTAATGCCTGTATTAATCTTCATTATGTCTTTGGGTGAGATTGCCTTTCCAGCTGTCTGTCCGTTGGTTATTCATGCCTTTCATGGTCTGGGCCTTAAGCACACACACACACAGGCACATACGCACACACACACTTTCATTGTGTGTGTTATCTTCTTACACCGTGTTTCAGCCGAGATCCTAATTTTTCCCTGTTATCTGTGAGCCACCTTACTCAAGCACTGTACATGCACAGAGGTGTGTGTGTGTGTGTGTGTGTGTATGTGTGTGTGTGTGTGTGTGTGTGTGTGTGTGTGTGTGTGTGTGTGTTTTAAAGAGAGAGAACCAATGTCAAAAATATCTATATAAGTTCAAGATTTGTGAGTAGTAGTATTTGCAAACTTATCCAAAGTTTTCATAAAGGCCACACTAACCTTTGACCTTTGTGTGGGCTACGAGGGAAAGCTGCCTGTTGCCCACAGAGTGAAACCGACTGCGCCATTCTTCCCTGACGGCTAAGAGTGTATGTGCACAGGTGTGTGTGTGTGTGTCTGTGAGAGAGAGAGAAAGAGAAAGGGAGTGTGTATGTGTGAACCAGACTGCGCTGTTCTTTCCTGTCGGCTAAGAGTGGTCGTACACACCTGAGTGGTTAACCACTAGGCCCAGCGGGCAGGTGACACCACAGCACCTGATCGCCTCTTTATCTCAGCTGATCTGAGCTCGCCCAACCCCAGTGCAGCTGCCCCGAGTGCGTCTGAGTCACTAAGCTGCCCTGAGTCACACAGCAATTTAATCAAGTGCCTGAGAGAGACCTCTGACTCATGCTCACGCCAGCGCTCTCAATAAAAGAAAACAGAAAACAAAAAAAAGGTCTGTTCTGTTCCTCTTGGTTGTGCTACGGTTCCACTCTGCATGTAACTGCATCACAAACAGTGGGAAAAAGCCACCATCAAATCAGTGGACAGAATTCATTTCATGAAATATACAAATCACTTTGCAGTTTCTATTTCTACTTGCTCTTAATGATGAAGGTTACTACGTGATACATTCTAACATTGGTGTCAATAGCACCACTCTTTACCTGTAGTGCTACAAAAGGACAAGAGGCTACTGATGACCAATTATCAACTCTGCAGCCCCAGTCACTGCTCCTTCCACATCCACGCTGTCTCCATAGTAACTCATTCCATCATCTTGCTCTTTGACGGGAAGGTTAAGACAGGAGGCCATTGAGCAGTACCAGCTGTGCACACCAGGGGGTGCTGTGACATGGAGGGTCCTGGTTAGGTGTTGCCTTCCGTGTGCCCCACCACTGGACTGGAGCCAGGGCCCCCACTGTCGGCTATGGAGCAGAGCAGGCCTTACTGTACATTCAGCCACATTTACATTTTAGTCATTTAGACAGATGCATTCGACCACAGCCTCATACAAACGAGGCACAACACCACTGCAGTGCCTAGAAAGGTCCACAGGACACCAAAATGGCCGACCAGTGACTGCGTAAAGCAGATGTTCCTTGTTCTCTGTTCCGCCTGCGGTCGTTAAGCTGACGAGGAGCTTATGTGCTTTCAAAACAAGGCTGGTAAGAACTGGCTCAGTTTGGTCATTCTGAATGTCACTTACGGGAGGTTGGTGCAGATATCCAAACAGGCAAAGCCCAAGCAAGCACCCACCCCTGCCGAAAGCTCGATAAATCAATGGCTTATTGCAGCTTTCTGTGTGACTGATGTGTCTCCTGGTCGGACCTTCATCAGCCCGCGGACATTTACAGTTCCAGAGGGGAAGTGGCCATCAAGCACCGCCATCAAGCACACCAAAACCCCTGAGAGGGCAAAATCAAGATGGATGCACCACCCACTTTGTCTTTGGTTAGCATCAGCCATTTGTTTTTGGGGGTGTCATTAGCAGGCGCTGGTTAAGTGTGTGATGTGTTGGGAGAGGAGCTGCCTTGGTGCCGCTGCCTTAGACATGGCTATCCAGGCAGGGGCTGAGTGTTTGTCTCTGTGAGGCTCGTGTTTAAGGGGGGCTTGGTCAGAGGCCATATTGCGTTACAGACGTGTGACCTGCCCACTGACCTGGCTCATCAGATCACAGGGTGGCTGCAGGAAGGCCGAGGGCTGAACAGGTGCGACGGGGAGAGTGACAGGAGGGTTTACTTAACACAAACAAGAGCAGAGCCCAGATCAACAGGCTTCTGCATCCACCGGCTGTGAAGGGCCTAAATTAGTTATGGCTGCATGACATCACATCACAGATACCCACATGCACATACACACACACACATGCGCACACACACACACACACACACTAATAACAAAACACTCAAACCGTGTCTCATAGACAAACACCCACTGATACACAGATGTTAACAACCCAACAAAGATAAACAGACAAAAACATATCCTGTCACATGGAACGAACAACCCCCCCCCCACACACACATACATTCACCCACACACAGACACACACATTCACCAACACATAAACAAACACACATGCACTCATCAGCTTATTCATAATCTTTTGCTCTGCTATAATCTTTTATGTTATAACTACTCCTCTACCTTTCCCTATGGTTAAATTCACTCTCTCACACAGACACACACACACAGACACACACACACTCACACACACACATATGAGAGAGAGACAGAGAGAGAGAGAGAGAGAGAGAAAGAGAGAGAGAGACAGAGAGAGAAGGAGAGAGAAAGACAGAGAGAAGGAGAGAGAAAAAGAGAATGAGAGACAGAGAGAGAAAGGGAGAGAGAAAGAGAGAGAGAGACAGAGAGGGAGAGAGAGAGTAGGAGAGAGAGGAGAGCAAGAAAGAGCTAAGCGCAGCATTAGGGCCCTAAAGCGCAGGTGATGTATGGTCAGGGCTAATATTTAGATAAACCCAGGTGTTAATATTTACCCTGGACAACTCCCGCTGAGCCCCCCCTTCAAACGGGCCGTGGGGCCTCCTGCGGAAGGGGGGGGGGAGCAGGGCTCTTGGAGCAGGGGGGCCTTTGATGGGGGGAGCCCACATATTTGTACAGCGCTAAGCCCCCCACATCCATCAGCACACAGACTCCGGGGTCCCTCTTATCGGTCTAGGGACGGGGGGAGGGAAGGGGGTTGGAGTGGGTGTGTTGGGGGGGGGGGGGGGGGGTAATGGGTTGGGGGCGCGAGGGGTGCTGCCCTCAGGAGCGGACGCCAGGGGCTTTGGGGTGGGGGGGGGGGGGGGGGTGAGAGGAGGGATGGGAGGGTTACTGGGATGAAGAAGCAAGAAAAATGAAAAGATGGAGAGATGAAGAGAGGAAGGCCGAGACAGAAGCGGAGACAGATGACGGTGGAAAAGGGGGATAGAGAGAGGAGAAGAAAGGAGAGATGAAGAGACGAGGGTTTAGAGAGAGGAGAAGAAAGGAGAGATGAAGAGGCGAGGGTTTGGAGAGAGGGAGGGAGGTTAACAGGAGGATAAATGGACTGATGAGGAGATGAGTGGAGGTTAAGAGAGGACAAACAGAGACGGATGAAGAAAGCAGGGAGGAGAGACCGAGGGAGACGTGAGGGCTTAGGGAAGAAAGCAGTAGCGATATGAAGAGATGAGTGCACGTTAAAAGGGAGGAGAGACCGAGGGAGACGTGAGGGCTTAGGGAAGAAAGCAGTAGCGATATGAGGAGATGAGTGCACATTAAAAGGGAGGAGAGACCGAGGGAGACGTGAGGGCTTAGGGAAGAAAAAATTGACAAAAGAGAGGAGTCGTGGGGTCTACAGAGGGAGAGGCATGGGGTCTACAGGGGGAGAGGCATGGGGTGTACAGGGGGAGAGGTAAGGGGTGTACAGGGGGAGAGGTAAGGGGTCTACAGGGGGAGAGGTAAGGGGTCTACAGGGGGAGAGGTAAGGGGTGTACAGGGGGAGAGGTAAGGGGTGTACAGGGGGAGAGGTAAGGGGTCTACAGGGGGAGAGGTAAGGGGTCTACAGGGGGAGAGGTAAGGGGGGTACAGGGGGAGAGGTAAGGGGTCTACAGGGGGAGAGGTAAGGGGGGTACAGGGGGAGAGGTAAGGGGTCTACAGGGGGAGAGGCATGGGGTCTACAGGGGGAGAGGTAAGGGGTCTACAGGGGGAGAGGTAAGAGACCAAGCAGCAACGTTCCAGGATAAACAATGAAGCCCAAACTGAATGTTCTAAAGTTGCAATACCTCGCACGTCCATTGGGGGCTGGCTGCAAAAGCGAGCCACTTCCCTTGGACTCCCATGTTAGAAAGTCCATGTTCACATATTTTTCTGAATGCATTTAAAGCCTGGTTCAAAACATGTCCAGAGTGTCCAAACTCAGTTTGTATTGGGTCCCTCTTTCTCCTTCATCCGTTCATCGTTCAGCTCCTGCAGCCCCTGAGCTCTGGAGAGTCTGCAGTGGAAGGAATGGGCAAGAACATTAAGATAGTTTCCACTGACAGGGAGGAGGCTAAGATGGCCTCACACCAAAAGGGAGGCTGGTTAAGATGGCCTCACACTGACACAGAGGCTGGTTAAGATGGCCTCACACTGAAAGGGAGGCTGGTTAAGATGGCCTCACACTGACAGGGAGGCTGGTTAAGATGGCCTCACACTGACACAGAGGCTGGTTAAGATGGCCTCACACTGACACAGAGGCTGGTTAAGATGGCCTCACACTGACATAGAGGCTGGTTAAGATGGCCTCACACTGACACAGAGGCTGGTTAAGATGTCCTCACACTGACAGGGAGGCTGGTTAAGATGGCCTCACACTGACAGGGAGGCTGGTTAAGATGGCCTCACACTGACATAGAGGCTGGTTAAGATGGCCTCACACTGACATAGAGGCTGGTTAAGATGGCTCCCACTGACATAGAGGCTGGTTAAGATGGCCTCACACTGAAAGGGAGGCTGGTTAAGATGGCCTCACACCAAAAGGGAGGCTGGTTAAGATGGCCTCACACTGACACAGAGGCTGGTTAAGATGGCCTCACACTGAAAGGGAGGCTGGTTAAGATGGCCTCACACTGACACAGAGGCTGGTTAAGATGGCCTCACAGTGACACAGAGGCTGGTTAAGATGGCCTCACACTGACAGGGATGCTGGTTAAGATGGCCTCACACTGAAAGGGAGGCTGGTTAAGATGGCCTCACACTGAAAGGGAGGCTGGTTAAGATGGCCTCACACTGAAAGGGAGGCTGGTTAAGATGGCCTCACACTGACACAGAGGCTGGTTAAGATGGCCTCACACTGAAAGGGAGGCTGGTTAAGATGGCCTCACACTGACACAGAGGCTGGTTAAGATGGCCTCACAGTGACACAGAGGCTGGTTAAGATGGCCTCACACTGACAGGGATGCTGGTTAAGATGGCCTCACACTGAAAGGGAGGCTGGTTAAGATGGCCTCACACTGAAAGGGAGGCTGGTTAAGATGGCCTCACACTGAAAGGGAGGCTGGTTAAGATGGCCTCACACTGACACAGAGGCTGGTTAAGATGGCCTCACACCAAAAGGGAGGCTGGTTAAGATGGCCTCACACTGACACAGAGGCTGGTTAAGATGGCCTCACACTGAAAGGGAGGCTGGTTAAGATGGCCTCACACTGACAGGGAGGCTGGTTAAGATGGCCTCACACTGACACAGAGGCTGGTTAAGATGGCCTCACACTGAAAGGGAGGCTGGTTAAGATGGCCTCACACTGAAAGGGAGGCTGGTTAAGATGGCCTCACACTGACACAGAGGCTGGTTAAGATGGCCTCACACTGACAAGGAGGCTGGTGCCGTTAAAACAGAAGCGAGCTGGGGAAGCCGACCAGAACAGTGTGGCTTTAAGACGCACGCCTCACTTCTCAAGAGAGGGGGCTTTGTGTGACTCCAGGAATGTGGGGAGTGTTTGTGAGCTGAGGTACCGAGGTACACCACTCGCCGACACGACGCCACCGAGCGAACGAACGAGAGAGAGAGTGACTCCAGGAATGTGGGGAGTGTTTGTGAGCTGAGGTATGAATGAAGAGTAATAAATAGAGATTTTTAGTCAGGCGGTTTTAAAATGGGCCTAATTCTTTGTGAGGGGCCTTAAGCACTAAAAAGGATTCCCAAAAAAAGACAGATGGATTTGGATTTGCTCCTATCTGGATTCCTGCAGTTGGCTTATTCTACATAACGCACCAAAGGTCCTCAGATGACTGAGGGTGTGTCTGCTTCCTATTGTGTCTTTTTCTCTTAGTTTACTTTCTCCCTCTCTCCCTCTCTCACACACACAGATGCATATCATGCTAACGTACACATGCACACACTGACTTAAACCCCGCCCACAAGTGCCCAACTCAAACACACAAACACACTACCTAAATGCACAATATGTACAAGCACATGGATACATCAACACACTCGCAACACTGACAAACCAATTTAGTCTGAAGAACAAGAAAGACACACACACACACCCACCCACACACACGCAAGCACCTATACACAAACATACCATACCCAAAAAACACACACACAGACACACACACATGCATGCACCCATGCACAAACATACACACACACAATAGACAAAAACATACACACATGCTTGCTCCTATACACAAACATCTGCACACACACACAGACAGACACACACACACACACACACACACACGCACACACACACGCACACATGCGCACACACACACACACACACACACACACACGCGCACACGCATAGTGCCCGAGGCGAAGGGGAAAACACTCATATTTATCCCTCTCATTTCTGCGGCGGTCCCCTGCAGCAGCGGTGACGGTGGCCGGGAGCTCACAGCGGCCTGATGACGGCCATAAAACCCACGCGCCATAAAAATTGATTTGAGGAGAAAGAGAGAGGAAATGGAGACACACTCGAAAATAATTATACACATGAACGCTTAAATGCCACCGTCGCGTCACTGCCACCTCAGTTTACGGCCGACACCGCTCGCCGACACGACGCCACCGAGCGAGCGAGAGAGAGCGAGAGAGCGAGGCAAGCGCACGGAGAGATGAAGCAAAAAAACAGAAAGAAACCCCTCCGGTGAAGTATACAAACATGGAGATATGAATTTATTTATCCAGATGAATTTTAATTGAGACTGTCTTTTTTTTTACTTTCGTTATTATTATCGCTCTCCTGAAGCAATATGTTTCAGTTAGTTCTCCCACTCTGTGTGTGGGCTTAGAAACTGTGTGTGTGTGTGTATGTGTGTGTGTGCTTGTGTGCATATGGCTGTGTGTGTGTGTGTGTGTGTGTGTGTGTGTGTGTGTGTGTGTGTGTGTGTGTGTGTGTGTGTGTGTGTGTGTGTATGTGTGTGTGCGTATGTGCTTGTGTGCTTATGTGTGCATACTACTGTGTGTGCGTGTGTGGCTCTATGTGTGTGTGTGTGTGTGTCACACAGGGCTGTCAAAAGAGTGTTTGATGGCTATATCTACAGGGCAGGGCAAATGTGTGTAATCACACACACTCAATAAACTCAATGCATCCCATAATGAGCAAACAGCAGTATTTCAGCGCTGGCTGCCGAGGGCGAGCAGAGAAATGAACACGCCAAATAAAAGATGGATTTGGAAGAAGAGACAGATAGAGAGGCACAGAGGATAAAGAGAAAGAGATAGAGAGATAGAGAGATAGAGAGATAGAGAGAAAGAGATAGAGAAAGAGATAGAGAGAAAGAGAAAGAGATAGAGAGAAAGAGATAGAGAGAAAGACAGAGAGAAAGAGATAGAGATAGAGAAAGAGATAGAGAGAAAGAGATAGAGATAGAGAGAAAGACAGAGAGAAAGAGATAGAGAGAAAGACAGAGAGAAAGAGAAAGACAGAGAGAAAGAGATAGAGAGAAAGACAGAGAGAAAGAGAAAGAGATAGAGAGATAGATAGATAGAGATAGAGAGAAAGACAGAGAGAAAGAGAAGGAGACAGATAGAGAGGCACAGAGGATAAGAAAAGAAAAAAAAGAAAAAGAGATTGAAAGATAAAGAGATAGAGAAAGACAGAGGATAAAGTGCTAGAATGACAGACAGGGAGGTACGGAGAGAAACAGGAATCGAGGAAGACAGAGAGGACAGAGAAAATAAAGAGGAAGAACAAAGTGAAGGAAAAAGTGAGTAGGAAGGATGGAGAGAACCAGAGAGAGAGAAAGAGAGAGAGAAAGAGATAGAGAGAAAGACAGAGAGAAAGAGAAAGAGAAAGATAGAGAGAAAGACAGACAAAGAGAAAGAGATAGAGAGAAAGACAGAGAGAGAGATAGAGAGAGAGACAGAGAGAGAGAGGAAGACAGACAAAGAGATAGAGAGATAGAGAGAAAGACAGAGAGAGAGAGAAAGATGGAGAGAAAGATGTACGATGAAGACGATGTAGCTGTTTTAATCCTAAACTGCTCACAGCAGAGAGCAATGGCATCTCGGTGCTGGGCTATACATCTTCGTACAGAGAAGCCATTATTGACCTCCCAATTACTTG
>CM050216.1:38228742-38233742 GCA_027475355.1 Coilia nasus | reverse complement strand
TGGGTAGGACTAAGAGACCGCTGGGGTGAGAGACAGTGATGGGTAGATATGAGAGACTGGGTAGGGCTAAGAGACCGCTGGGGTGAGAGACAGTGATGGGTAGATATGAGAGACTGGGTAGGACTAAGAGACCGCTGGGGTGAGAGACAGTGATGGGTAGATATGAGAGACTGGGTAGGGCTAAGAGACCGCTGGGGTGAGAGACTGTGCATGGGTAGATATGAGAGACTGGGTAGGGCTAAGAGACCGCTGGGGTGAGAGACAGTGATGGGTAGATATGAGAGACTGGGTAGGGCTAAGAGACTGTGCTGGGGTGAGAGACAGTGATGGGTAGATATGAGAGACTGGGTAGGACTAAGAGACCGCTGGGGTGAGAGACAGTGATGGGTAGATATGAGAGACTGGGTAGGGCTAAGAGACCGCTGGGGTGAGAGACAGTGATGGGTAGATATGAGAGACTGGGTAGGGCTAAGAGACTGCTGGGGTGAGAGATGGTGCATGGGTAGATATGAGAGACTGGGTAGGACTAAGACTGTGCTGGGGTGAGAAACTGGGGCATGGGAGGCATGGATGTCCGGGGGTCAACATGGAGGGTGGAGTGTTGTTATTATTATTAGGGTGTGAATGCACGTATTGACTGACGGTCAGAGAGACGGTCAAAGTGACTGACAGAAATACGATGCGGGAGAGAAAAAGAAAAAAAGGGGGGAAAGAAAATGGGAATGCAGAGAGGACAGAACAAGACCCCGAGACACTGAAAGAAAGAGAAGAGAAGGAAAAGGTGAAGACAGAGAGAGAAGCCTTCCCAGACGCCATAAACACAGGCCTGATGTGACAGACACTGACTCAGAGAAAGACGTGTTAACAGACGGACATTCAGTCTACCTTGTAAAGAGATCCTGCCGACCACGCAAACTCAAAGAGCAACAACGACCCATGCTGAGAGATGAGAAGGAGAGCTGGAACAAATAGAGAAGGTAGGGGGAGGAGAGGTCAGTTTCCTCCAACCATTAAGGTCACCTTCTCACCCACAGCGTCTCTTTTGGTTTGGCTTCGGCTTGTTGCCCAGGCGCACCTGTTTGTGGTAACATCAAAGCGCTAGTGAGGACAGAAGGGTGAGAGACAACTACACTGAGTGAGAAACAGGACAACAAGGCAGAGGAAGAAAGCAAGGCCTATTGGACATATGACAAAGATAGATAACAAGTACAAAATGTGTGTATGTGTGCATGCATGTTTTTCTTACATAAATATACAAGAGATAAAGAGACATTTACATTACACTTAGCTGACACTCTTATCCAGAGCGACTTATAGTTTTTTACAGGATTTCAGTTACAGTCCCTGGAGCAGTGTGGGGTTAGACTCCTTGCTCGAGGGCATTTCAGCCCTGGGTAGGGTGGGATTCAAACCTGCGACTCTCCAATCCCAAGACCAACTCCCTAAACACTAGACCACAGCTGCCCAAGAGAGAGGAAAAGAGAAGAAAGAGAGAGAAAAGGACAGAAGGAGAGAGAGAGAGAGAGAAGAAAGAGAGAGATAAAGGGAGAGAGAGGCAGAGAGGGGGAGAGAGAGAGAGAGAGAGAGGAGAGAGAGAAAGAGATAGAGAGAGAGGAAGAGAGAGGGGGGGGGGGAAAGAGGGAGAGACAGGAAGGGAGAGAGACAGAGGGTTAGATAGAGGGAGAGATAGAGAGGGACGAAGAAAGAGAGAGGGGGCGAGAAAGAGAGAGGGAGAGGGGGGAGAGAGAGAGGGCGAGATAGAGGGAGAGATAGAGGGGGGAGAAAGAGAGGAGGCGAGAAAGAGCGAGAGATATAAAAAAGAGAGGGAGAGTGGGAGAGAGAGAAGGAGATGGGGGAGAGAGAGAAGGAGAGAGGGAGAGAGAGAGAGAGAGAGAGAGAGAGCGCAGTCCTTCATCCACCTCACCCCTTCATCGCCTGTTAGTGAGGCCATATATCCGTGCAGGACTGAAGAGCCCCTCCTACACGCATCACACTTCACAACCTCCTTGTTTTTCACTCGTTAATCTCCCTGGCACTCACCCCATCATCGCACCACAATCCTTTATCGTTTCCGGCCCACTCCACGCCATCATCGCAATCCACCTCTCACGCCCGCGATTTACACACCTGCGAGGCAGCCCCTCGGATCTTCCTCCATTTAGCCCTTCTCCATCAAACGCAGGGGTCGCCTCGGAAACCTGCCTCCGCCTCTTGCCCCCTCGGACAGATTTATCCCCCCCCCCCCCCGCTAATCTGCCCACTCCTGCAGAGATGTATCCCCCCTACCCCCCCCCCCCCCCGCTAATCTGCCCACTCCTGCAGAGATGTATACCCCCCCCCCCCCCCCCCCCCCCCGCTAATCTGCCCACTCCTGCAGAGATTTATCCCTCTGCTGTGTTTATCTTCCACGCCGGCACCTTATCTATCACCTGTTCACCTGCCCTCGTCTCTCTCTCTCTCTCTCTCTCTCTCTCTCTCTCTCTCTCTCTCTCTCTCTCGCTGTTGTGTAGTCTTGTCAATCTTTCTCAAGAGCTAGAGATCCACCTGAGGACAGTTCAAAGTGATGTATGTGACATGTGACGTATGTGATGTGTGTGACGTATGTGATGTGTGTGACGTATGTGATGTGTGTGACGTATGTGACGTATGTGATGTGTGTGACGTATGTGACGTGTGTGACGTATGTGATGTGTGTGATGTATGTGACGTATGTGATGTGTGTGACGTATGTGACGTGTGTGACGTATGTGACGTGTGTGACGTATGTGATGTGTGTGACGTATGTGACGTATGTGATGTGTGTGATATATGTGATGTGTGTGACGTGTGTGACGTGTGTGACGTATGTGACGTATGTGACGTATGTGACGTATGTGACGTGTGTGACGTATGTGACGTGTGTGACGTGTGTGATGTGTGTGACGTATGTGATGATGTGAGAGCGTGTGTTGGTATTTTAGGTTGTGTTGATGGAATAGACTGCTTGTCCACAAGTGGTTCTGTGTGTTTGTGTGGAGATACATCACAGGAGAATGAAAGTGACCAGACACAGTCAAAGGGCAAATCAGTGTCAGTGGCTAGCAGAGAATAAGTGTGTGTGTGTGTGTGTGTGTGTGTTAGAGAGAAAGAGTGAGAGTGAGAGAGAAGTGTGTGTGTGTCTGCGTGTGTATAGGAGGAAGCAGGCATGTGTAACAGCAGGGAGCTCATGTCCACTGGTCAGTCATTGCCGGGGGCACCTTCAACGACACACACACACGCACACACCCCCCCAACACACACACACAGGCGCACACACAGGCACCTCCCCACCCCCCCAACACACACAGGCACACGCACACACCCCCCCAACACACACAGACACACACACAGGCACCCCCACCCCCCCAACACACACAGGCACACACACAGGCACCCCCCCCCCCAACACACACAGGCACACACACAGGCACCCCCCCCCCCCCAGGTGGTCAGCTGGTGCTCCAAGTGACCTTCCCCGCTGCCCACCCCTTGCCCACCCCCAACACCCCCAGTCCCATCTCCCCACATCCATTACCTGCACGCCGCCACTCTCAGCTGCCCCCGGAGCCCGTGCTCTTCGCAGGGGCCCGCTCGGAACCCGGCCCTCCATCACCGCAGCAACTCATAAATCTTCACGGCGAAAATTAGCCGCACAGATCCATCAGCGCTAATGGCTTCATTGCTGCGTGCATCCGACAGACATGCAGATACACATGTAGAAATACACACACGCACACACACACACACACACACACACACACATGAAGACACACGCACACACACATACACACACACACACACATGCAGATACACACGTAGAAATACACACACGCACACACACACACACACACACACATGAAGACACACGCAGACACATACACACACACACACATGAAGACACACGCACGCACACACACATACACACACACGCACACACACACACATGAAGACACGCACGCACACACACATACACACACACACGCACACACACATGCAGACACATGTAGAAATACACACATGCACACACACACACACACGCGGGCGCACACACACGCAGACACACGCACACACACACACACACACACGCACACACACATGCAGACACACATGTATAGGGTGACCAGACGTCCCGGTTTGACCGGGACAGTCCCGATTTTTAGTCGCGTGTCCCGAGTCCCGACAAAAGCCAGTCGGGACGCAAAAATGTCCCGGTTTTCACCCAACACCACATCAAGCTGCCCAAATTACAGTGATAGCATATACAAAACTGTTAAATTAAAGCCTAATGAAGTTTCCAGTAATTCAGAGTCAATGTGTGTGTGTGTGTGTGTGTGTGTGTGTGAGTGACAATGGTAGGTGCGCTCTGCGAAATCTTCGCAGTCAATGTTACAATTTATCTTGCAGTATACAGCGGCCGTGTTTTAACGGGTTTCTTCGATAGCAGACTAGACTACTACACGACAGTGCCAAAGAGAATGTGCACGCGCATGACGTCACACATAGTGTCCCGGTTTTAGACTCTGGAAATCTGGTCACCCTACACATGTAGAAATACACACATGCACACACACACACACAGACACACGTGCACATACACGCAGACACACACACGCGCACACACACACGTAACACTTTCTCTCATGTGACAGAGCGTAGCATCAAGGTCCCGTGTTAGCCAGGCAGGTCCGTGCCGACAGCTCTCTTGTGAAATTGAAAGTGACTGATTCATCAAAGCGACGCAGAGCAGAGGACGCCTCGCGAAGACATCGCTACTTCGTTACTTCCAGCACGCAGCGCATTACACGGCATAACATCACACAACACCGCACAGCGTAGATGCTTGAGTCACACTTCAGACGGAGGCGAGATAGAAGGAGAATGGCAGTAAAGCATGAGGCCATTGCTCTGTTAGCTAGTTAGGTATAAAAGCATGAGGCCACTGCTCTGTTAGCTAGTTAGGTATAAAAGCATGAGGCCATTGT
>CM050216.1:38206242-38223742 GCA_027475355.1 Coilia nasus | reverse complement strand
AAGAGATCAGTGCCAGTTATATCCAGCACGTTGTGCGCAAGGATAAACAGCACTGAAAGTGATTCATTTGAACCTGATTTAACAGATGTCCTTGTGCACACACCATTTTTCAAACTTGTTATGGATCTGGTTACAAAATACAATAATAGTAAGGGCCATTAGTCCTTTCAGCGAAGCCTAATTGGCTTGCAAACAAAGCAGGGCTGTATATATGTCAGCAACGCGCCTTGACAGTTTTCCACTAAACAGGCGAGCGCAGGAAGGGTTCTCACACACACTGCAGGCATTCCTTTATCTGTGTGTTTATCTGGGGGGCTCTGAACAGAGATGTAAGCAGCAAGAGGGGGATTCTGGGAAATTTCAGTGTGTGGCATTTTTAAAAGACTTTCTGTTTGGTAACACAGAGAACCTTCATGGGCGTCTAAGACAGCAGCAGGCTCACAAACAGACCGACCAGCGAGACCACAGGGCTGTTTCAGGCTCACAAACAGACAGACCAGCGAGACCACAGGGCTGTTTCAGGCTCACAAACAGACAGACAAGCGAGACCAGAGGGCTGTTTCAGGATTCCTGGGTTTATTGACCTGGCTATGTTCACTTCCAGCAAGCTCTGTGGCTTTGTTTCGCAAGGAGAATAAAGCCATAGGACCCTCCTATGAGGTGGGGTTACACTTTTATTTCACTGTCCCCTTTACATCAGTTAGGTACAGTGTAACAAAGTGTGTAACAATATGCAACATTATGTACTTACACTGTACCATAGGGTTAGGATCAGGGGTGTTAAGTATGTACAGTGTAAGTACATAATACATATTGCATGTTGTTACATGTAGATACATTTAAATAGAAACCGTAAAATAAAGTGTTACTGTAGGAGGTTTACGGCTTACTCTGAGAGACCTAAGCAGCGGAGCGTAAGCAAGTCTATTATCATCCAGGTGGTGTGAAAAAATGTGGATGCAAAATAAATTAAAAAAATAAATGTTATAAGTTCACTTACTCAAACCAAACGTTTATGGGAGCTGAATTGCTTTTTTTTCTCTGTGATAACTTCTTTTTCACCAGGTGAAGCACTGCTTTAAGTGGAACAGCAGGGAGGTGGCTGATGATAGGCAATATGCCGATAATGAACTCTCTTCCGCTAAGTAATTAAACCACCTACGTGCTATACCCACAATGCAACACCGGCGCCTAATGCGTGCCACACCTGCACTGAAAGCGTCTCTGGTTCTGTTCAGCGCGGCAGGCCACGCTGATGATCCTCCTCCCGTCGTGAGGTTTCTCATTTCTCTCTCCGGTGTCTCTCGCTCAGCGGCTGTTTGTTTTGCTTCTTCTTGCTCGTGTTCACTTTGTTTGTTTGCCTCAGTTTCCCTCTCTGCAGTTTCCCTCTCTGCAGTTTCCCTCTCTGCAGTTTCCCTCTCTGCAGTTTCCCTCTCTGCAGTTTCCCTCTCTTCAGTATCCCTCTCTTCAGTTTCCCTCTCTGCAGTATCCCTCTCTTCAGTATCCCTCTCTGCAGTATCCCTCTCTTCAGTTTCCCTCTCTTCAGTTTCCCTCTCTGCAGTTTCCCTCTCTTCAGTATCCCTCTCTTCAGTATCCCTCTCTTCAGTTTCCCTCTCTTCAGTATCCCTCTCTTCAGTATCCCTCTCTTCAGTATCCCTCTCTTCAGTTTCCCTCTCTTCAGTTTCCCTCTCTGCAACTTCCTTCATTCCTTTCTTCCTTTTCCACCCTCCTCCCACATCCCGCCCTTTCACCTTATTTCTATCTCTTTTTCATTCCTTTCTCTCTCTCTCTCTCTCTGTTTTTCTCCGCTCTCGCTTTTTCCCTCCCTCCCTCCCTCGCCCCCCTTTCTCCTCCCTCCTCCCCTGGCTGAGCTAATGTTCTCAAATGGAAGGAAATTAGCGTTGCTTGGCCATGCATATCACGGCGTTCTCTCCATCTCTCCCCCCTAAATCTCTCTCTTTCCCTCTCTTTTCCATTCTCTCTTTCCCCTGCAGGCTCACTCCATCTCGCCATGCATACTGATGAACCGCCCCCTACACACACACATCCTCACACACACACGCACACGCACACACACGCACGCACACACACACACACACACAGTTCTCCTCAGTTCCAGCAGAATAGCGGGGGCCCGCCATCCTCCTTCACATAGCAGCGGCATCTCCATAACCCGCCATGTGGAACATAAGGGCCCTCGCCAGCGCCCGCGGCCCATAAAATATGCATGGTGGCTGGGAGAGCAGGCGCAGGCATCTGGGCCAAGGTGGAGGAGAGGAGGGGAGGTGGTGGAAGAGTCAGCCACCTGAAACGACGTGTGTGTGTGTGTGTGTGTGTGTGTGTGTGTGTGTTTGGGCGTGCACACATACACACACACGGGACAAGTCCTGACATATTAAGTTCAGCTGATCAAAAAAAAAACTTTGGATAATGTAGATGTGAAGTTAGTTATCTCTAAAAAAGAGACACATTTGTTGAGCTCTATGCCGTCAATCCACAAAAGTTAGTGAAAAAATATTGTGTCATCAATTTAACAGCAACATTAGGGAAAAAAGCTTTGTGATGCATGAACTGAAATTTATACACAGCAACCAGCTCTTTCTTGCAGTTGAAATATGATGAAAGTTTGCACATACTGTAGATCTGAAAACCTTCCAGTAGTTAATGTACTTATGATCTGTTTCAAGGTAAAAATACAAAAAGACTAGTCTTATGTTGCAGCCCTACATTGCCTTTCAGGGATTTAAATTCTCCTTAATGAAATTATACTTGTAAGTGTCTATAAATGAACTGACATATTAAAGTATAAAAGTACTCTACCTCTCTGTCTCTTTTAGTTTTCAAATGCAATGATTATCAGATTGAAGTTTAGGTTTTGAAAGACGATTTATTTTTGCTGTCAGGTGCTACTGATCCAAAACCTTATTTTTAATCCAGAGTTGAACAGCTTTTTTGTAAAGACAATGATACACTTTTATTTCAGCAATAATTGAAAAAGTGTACCAATCTCTACCAATAACAATTCATTCATTTTTGCTCGTATCTTTTATTTGCTGGGTGAAATGCACTCATCTTCAACACTGCTGGGGAGGCTCCATAGTTCTTGTATGTGTCTTTGATCCATATAGAGTGGTTCAATAAAGCGCTTTTAAAATTCAAAGTCTTTGTCTTTTTCTCCCTCTTTCCCACTCTCTATCTCACACTCCCTCTCTCTATCTCTTTCTCTCTCTCTTTTCCCCATCTCTCTCTCTCTCTCTCTCTCTCTCTCTCTCTCTCTGTCAGTAAGCTGAGCTGTATTGATCAGTACAATCCTCCCTGTTGAGGCTCGGCCCCCTTTCATAAGAAATCAATCAGAACACTGGAGTCAGATTAGGTCCCTCCTCTCTTTTCTTCTCCTCTCTTCTCATTCTTCTCCTCTCCTCTCTTCTCCTCTCCTCTCCCCTCCTCTCTTCTCCTCTCCTCTCTTCTGCTCTCCTCTCCTTTCCCCTCCTCTCCTCTCCCCTCCTCTCTTCTCCCCTTTTCTCTTTTCCCCTCCCCTCCTCTCTTCTCCTCTTGTCTCTTCTGCTCTCCTCTCCTCTCCTCTCTTCTCCTCTCCTCTCCTCTCTTCTCCTTTCTTTTCCCCTCCTCTCTTCTCCCCTCCTCTCTTCTGCCCTCCTCTCCTCTCTTCTCCTCTTTTCTCCCCTCCTCTTCTCTCATCTTCCCTCCTCTCTTCTGCCCTCCTCTCCTCTCCTCTCCTCTCTTCTCCTCTCTTCTCCTCTCCTCTCTTCTCCTCTCCTCTCTTCTGCCCTCCTCTCCTCTCTTCTCCTCTTTTCTCCCCTCCTCTTCTCTCATCTCCCCTCCTCTCTTCTCCTCTTTTCTCCCCTCCTCTTCTCTCATCTCCCCTCCTCTCTTCTGCTCTCCTCTCCTCTCCTCTTCTCTCATCTCCCCTCTTCTCCTCTCCCCTGTCTTCTGTCCTCTTCTCTTGTTTTGTGTTCCCTTCTTCTCTCTTCTTTTCTTCTCCCCTCTTCTCTTCTTTCCTCTCCTCTTCTCATTCTCCACCTCCATCTCCCTCTCCTCTCCTCTTTCCCTATACTCCCTTTCTTCTTCCCTCTCCTCTCCTCTTTCTCTATACCCCCTCTCTTCTTCTCTCACTCCTGCACACACTCTTTAGAGCCATCTCTCTTCCCCTCTCCTACCCCCATTTCCACTATACGGCTCTTAACCCCTACACCTACACACACCCTTTAGAGCCATCTCTCTCCCCCTCTCCTACCCCCACACCTGCACACACCCTTTAGAGCCATCTCTCTCCCCCTCTCCTACCCCCACACCTGCACACACCCTTTAGAGCCATCTCTCTCCCCCTCTCCTACCCCCACACCTGCACACACCCTTAGAGCCATCTCTCTCCCCCTCTCCTACCCCCATTTCCACTATACGGCTCTTAACCCCTACACCTACACACACCCTTTAGAGCCATCTCTCTCCCCCTCTCCTACCCCCACACCTGCACACACCCTTTAGAGCCATCTCTCTCCCCCTCTCCTACCCCCATTTCCACTGTGCGGGCTCTTAACCCCTACACCTGCACAGTGAACTAAGCCCCCTATTGCAGGCAAACCCAAAGCGGGGCAAGTAGAGTGTATGGCATTACATGTTATATTGAATTTATTTAGTGAATCATGTGGGTGTCTCTCCATGAGTTATGAGAGATTGTTGAAGCGATGAAGAGAGAGATAGAGTGTATTTTGTTGTGACATTTTTTGATGGAGTGCACTCTGCACATGTTGTAAATTATGTCAAGTGTAGATTTTTATGTCCTAAAATGATGCACTGAAGGCCTGTTAATCAAGTTAGAGTGACTTCATCGATAAACAAACGCACACATACGATAAACACAGCCAACAAATACACACACCCAACAAATACACACACCCAGGAAAGATGCATAGCAGTAAACACAGAGAAATGAACACACAAACACGCACACACACAAACGCACAAACCCATGTGAGTAGACACACACGCACACACACTCACACACACACACTCTCACACACACGCACACACACACACGCTGAGGTCAGCTGATAGGCAGTGGACCCTCACACCCTGAGGACAACTCCTTTGCTGACTCTCTGATCTCACTCTGGCCGCCATCAAACCCACTGGTGCGTCATGTGTGCACACATGCCTGCCTGCCTGCGCACATGTGTTTGTCTGTGTGTGTGTGTTTGTCTGTGTGTGTGTGCTTGTGTGTGTGTGTACACGTGTGTGTGTGTGTGTACGTGCCAGCCTCGTCATTCTGCTCCAGTGGCGCCAAGTTAGTGTCTCTGTGTACACACACACACACACCCTCACACTCTCTCTCAAACACACACACTCTCACACAGACTCACCTTGCACAAGCAGCGATGCTGAGGAGAGAACCTCCTCTTCCTCCTCCTCCTCCAGAGCCCCCCTGCCGCTCGGCCGATGTGACCCACAGTGAGGTGGCCCTGCATGGGCCGCTGGCCCGCCTTCACCTGGGTTAATGTCTCACGAGCGCCTGGCCTCTTCCAAACGCTGAAAAAGTAAGAGAATTAATGGGTTACTACAGAAAGAATGTGGAGTGGGGGCTTGCGTGCGTGCACACACACACACACACACAAACATACTTATACAAACACACATACACAAAAATAAATTCAAGAGGAAATATGCCACACCACACCCTTTCACACACACACAGCCATAAATACAAAAACACATCCACACACACATAGGCACCACACAAATTTTTCTGGGTATTCAAACGAACATTTTTTCACTCTAATATATACTTAGGCAGACAGACACACACACACACATACACACACGCACACACACACACAGGGTGCCTCCAACCACCCTGTGTGCACTCAGCACAGCACCGCGCCGCTGTTGAGTTGAGACCGGACCATTATTCATCGCATCGGACCATTATTTATTGCCTGCGAGCCCAAACACAACAAGCCAATTAATAATTAACCGCTCTTTCCGCCCCTGAACGCACCGGCGCCGTGGACCACCGACTTCAGCTGCCGTCGCCACCACTGCCAACGCCTCCACCTCCCCTACGCCTACACCCCCACCCCCGTACGCCACCGCCCCCCGTACACCTCCACCACCACCCCATATGCAACCACCCCCCCGTATGCGTGAGCGGAATAACTTCGCCTGCCGCAGTGTGGGTGGCCAGTCCTGGAGCCAGTATGCTCTGAGTTTGGGCAAGGAGGAAATATCTCTAAATGAATGTTTGTTTACGGGTATATATATAATTAAATAAACCTACACTTTTGAAAAGATGCACTTCTTGGAATGACAAATACAAAGAGCAACGTGTCTTACTGGATAGGCAGTTATCAGACCAGTTCGACCGTTTTCAAGACCAGCTTTATGGTCAAAACAAGGGCAGTGAAATGTCATTCTGCATTATCAAAAATACTGCAATTTCTGTAACAGACACTCACAATTATTTGATGCTGTCAAGTCCACACTTTTATTTATTTTTATTTATTTGTTGTCAATTTTAGTATCCTTGTCTTAAGTATTTTAAGATGGTTATGGTTTTTGTTTTAAGGTTTTGCAGTTTTATTTGCATGCCTGTAAAGTAAAGCACTTTGGACAACGTATGAAAATAAAATGACTTCACTTGACAATTAATATCATGTTTAAGAATAATAACAAGGGGGGCTAAAGATTTTACTTTTTCATAGGGCACAACATTTATAGGGAAGCCCCTGACCTCAGTCACCCCACATGCTGCTCCAGAGCTGTTTGTTCATGGCGCACTGGCAGTAAGGCATGACCACTCACTGCTGCTTGATATAACAGGTCTGTGTAGTGCTCTCCCTGCAGGTATGCACGGCTAAGTGCTCTGAGCTCCGATCGTCTTCAGATCAGATCGACTTCCTGCACTTTGCTGCAAAGTTCACGAGCCGTGACTCGGGAGAGGATAGTGGAGAGGGTTATCGTACACAATTATCAAGGAACAGGAAGAACACTCCCTCGATGTTCCAGTATTACACATTCCTCCTAACATAACAAGCCCATGGCTCTGCCTCAGGCAGTGCTGGGTGGCCTCTGCCTTGCCTCTGGTTCGGGTCAGAAACATGCAATTGGCCGTCCTTCTTCTGATGATGTTTATGATCCCATGTTGTGTCAACATTGCAGGTCCAAAATAAGAGCTGCCGACTGCAGTTTTTTTTTTTTTTTTTTAATTTCTCAAATTTGACCTGATATTTGTTTCCAGTCTGGTTGGAACAAAATATCCATCCTAGACCTATATCAGTTGTTTATCTATGATGTAATCCATTGTGTCACATAAATCTGACTTGTCCTGTCTTTTTGCCTTGTGACTACATTTAGGTAGGTTTGTATATTTGATATGTATTTGAGCTGTATACACTGTACATTTTAAAAGGTATAATCTATTTAACTGTGCATCTGTTGGTCTGCTCTAAGGGACATCTCGCTGTACTTGTATAGTGACAATAAAGACTTCTACTACTCCGCTATGTTTAAGCCTTGAGAGGAACTCCCACCATGGAGTCCCATCAGTGTGTAGAGGCCTCTACCACCAAAGACAATAACTATACCTGCCTCTGTGTCGTCTGCATTGTCAATGTACACTACACATTACTGTGGCCTGAGAGTTTAGTGCAAGCTGGTGGATCTGATCCCATCAGAGTACTAGCTGTAGACTCACACTGTTCCTCCATATTTGTTTGCTCTGGAGCTAGGTTGACTGGGTGACCTCGTTTCCCCGGCCTCCGCCAGCGCTTGTCATTTGCGCGTGACAGACGGGCATTCTGGGTATTGATGATGTTTGTTAACGTCCTTCAGAAGCACGGCACACGGTTGCCAGGCTGCACAGAGGGGTCTCATCGCTTACTCTGTTAACTGCCCCTGACTGTCGTTGCCGCGGCGATGCCACATTAGGCATATCTGCGCTGCTCGTAATGGCACTGTCAGGCCAAACATTAGCTCTCAATTAGCCCCGACGGCTAGGCTATTTTTGGCTGCCGAGTTGTGTCACCATGCTGTGAGGTGGGTGTCCCCACGTGGCGGTAGCTTTTGTGTGGCTGACTTATCCAGCCAGCCTTTTCAGTAAAGTTAGTTCTGTATACGAAAGGTCCTTTGGTGGGTCACTTTCTCCGCTCATGGTCTTCAGTATCCTTCCAGGCAGTTTGTTTACTAAGGCAGTTTGTTTACTGGGGCTTCTGACTAGTGGGTTACCACTTTCAACATTCAAACAACCGAAAGGATAGATGAGGAGATCACCAGGTTGTTAATCAGTGCTTTTGATCTTCCATTTGAAGAGATTCCACAAGAAGGTTTTATGGGTATGTTCACTATCCATCGGTTGTAAAGTCACAAGAGAATTCTGGTTCCAGCTCCTTGAGCATACGTTTTTCCCTATTAATTAACTTCTTACATTAATCATTACAATGACAACAAAATCCAATGAAAAGTCAAGCTTGTTGCATCCATTTAAAAATCTGGCAGAGCTGTTTTTTATGCAAATTCTTTTATTTTTTTCTGTAACCCCTAGCAGAACTAATTAATAAAATCATTGTACCATGCCCTGTAAAAGAGGAATACATTAGAAAATCTCCTGGTGCTAGAGAAACCGTGTGCAACGCAGGTAAACACACTTACACATTATCATTTCCCCTTTTCTTGTGCTTCCTCTTAAGGAAAGACTGTTATCCAAACTCTGACACACTGCCAACCCCCCAGCTCCACCCCTCCCAGCCTCCCTCCCGCTCGCTCGCCGGGATTTACTGGAAGTGATTCAGCAAACCCGACCCTGGCTGTTTCTGCGCGCCTATCGATCAGGCCGGGCCATGGTGACTTTGTTGCGGGTGACCTGATACTTTGTCTCCTCTTCAGCCGTCCCACTAGATCAATACCTCTCTCCGTCTCTCTCGCCGGGCTCAGAATCAACCCAGGAAGACGTAAACTTCGGCGCGATACTCTAGAGATGTCGTATCAGATCTCGCTACAAGCAAAATGACTCCCGAGATCTCAGAATAGCTAATGGATATGAGTGAGCAAACAGACAGCAGGAAATGATACATCTGCCCCAGCACCACACACGCTCAGAACCACATCTTATGTTCTCTACATCATCAACAACACCATAACCACAATCGTAACGATTCAGACCTTTTCATCTGCTAATCACATTCAGTTTATCGCATTCTTAAAGCAACTGTTGTATTGTTTTACTTACACATAAATTGAACTCTTCCGCATGTTTTGCTGTCTGTGCAAGTTGGTCCACTAACCAAACAGGAGTGGACAGGGGGCATAAGTCACACAGCGATGTAAACACAGATGTATACAATACTGAATATGACTTTTTAGGGAAAGGTGTCTGATGGATGACCATAAAATGACTGGTAAGAAGTTAGCAAAAGGGAGTATTTTTGCACTCAGAATAAACACCATGTCCAAGTGAGGGTTTGTGATAGCCACTCAGCCACTCAGGTGAGGCTGTTGTTATTTTGACTATGTTTTTTTTCCTGACGGTCTGACAGCCATATTCATTTGGCTTTCTGCTCGATTGGGCAGCCTAATGTGGCACTGGCTCCAGCCCACACCCCAGGTAATGGCGGCTCATTTCATCTTGGCAGGCCTGAAGGCTTCTGTCCGTCAGTGTCACCACTGTACATCAGGTGTGTGCGTGTGTGTGTGTGGATGTAAATCAGGGTTGTGTGTGTGTACGTGCGTGCGTGCGTGTACGCCTGTGTGTGTGTGGGTGTGTGTGTACGTGCATGCGTGCGCGTACGCCTGTGTGTGTGGGTGTGTGTGGATGTAAATCAGGGTTGTGTGTGTGTGTACGTGCATGCGTGCGTGTACGCCTGTGTGTGTGTGGGTGTGTGTGGATGTAAATCAGGGTTGTGTGTGTGTGTATGTGCATGCGTGCGTGCGCGTACCCCTGTGTGTGTGTGTGTGTGTGTGTGTGTGTGTGTGTGTGTGTGTGTGTGTTTGTGCGTGTGCGCAGCGAGAATGAGTGGGGGTGCAAAAATACATATGATGTTGATGTTAATGAACATGTACAGACTTGTGTGTGTGTGTGTGTGTGTACAGACTTGTGTATGTGTGTACAGACTTGTGTGTGTGTGTGTGTGTGTGTGTGTGTACAGACTTCTGTGTATGTGTACAGACTTGTGTGTGTGTGTGTACAGACTTGTGTGTGTGTGTACAGACGCGTGTGTGTGTGTGTACAGACTTGTGTGTGTGTGTACAGACTTGTGTGTGTGTGTACAGACGCGCGCGCGTGTGTGTACAGACTTGTGTGTGTACAGACTTGTGTGTGTGTGTGTGTGTGTACAGACGTGTGTGTGTGTGTGTGTGTGTGTGTGTGTGTGTGTGTGTGTGTGTACAGACTTGTGTGTGTGTGTGTGTGTACAGAGTTGTGTGTGTGTACAGAGTTGTGTGTGTGTGTACCAGAGATGGGTGTAAGGCGTTACTAAGTAACGCGTTACTGTACTCACATTACATTTGTCGGTAACGTAGTAGTGTAACGCGTTACTGTTACAAGTTTATTAATCACACTACAGTTACTAACAGTGCGTATGCTGATTACTGGACTTCTTCAGTGGACAGTCTGACCACAGATATCTGAGACGGATCCCCTGACTCTCCCCCAAAATCCTCAGGTGCACGCTTGCACATTAGTCGCCAGACATGTCCATACGCAACTGTCGGGGAATTCGGGGAAATGACAAAGCCATCTACCATAATGTTCAGGGGTGGAGATATGATCATTATTTTTAACATGTTGAGTGAGCGACGTTGCCTAAGTTAAAGTGCAATTGTCAAGGGATGAGGAGAAGAGAAAAGCCGTGAGGAATTTGCTGTCTGCAGAGTGTATTGTTTTGCTCCGTAATGTGGAGCCAGTTGCGCAGAATTAGAAACCTGCCGCCATACAGCACTGTCGCTGAGAAGATGTTTGCTTTTGATGAGAAGAAGGAAAAAACAGCTTCCTTCAACTCTGACACAAACGTAACAGAGTATTTTAAGTTGGAGTCAGACATGGAAGCCCTTAACCGTTTCCATCATATAAGAAGTATGAAACTTAACACAGCTAACGCATCTTGCGCCAGTCAAGAGGCTATTCAGACTAGACGGTCTCGCGCTGAAGCCTGAAATCGGTTGTCGGATAAAAGATTTGAAAAACGTCTCCTTATGCAGTATGATCATCGGGGGAGCACCCCCAATGACTTAACAAAGTGCCTTTGCCCTAGACTAGCATGCCAATGAAACGTGTACCCTGACATCATCTAAAATGGTTATTTTATTTTATTTAGTAACACGTTTTATTTGAATGGTCTCTAGTTTGTTAAGGCATTTATGCTGTAGCCCATATGCCAGTCTCTGCATGTTATTTCATTCATTCTATTTTAGTAAGTGTTGTCAAGTTAACCTGTTTTAGACTTTTGGCTTGCAGCGCAATACTGATATGACCCTCTGCAGAGCTCTTCAGATTTTCACCAACTTTGTGGTGTAGCCAGGCTGTTTTCGTGAAATGGCATGACAGAATGACTTGTCTTACATTTTGCTCAATGCAATAGGAATTTATGTATTTTGCTCATGGCCGTTGCTGAGTAATGCAAAGTAATGTAACGCGTTACTTTCCATAAGGAGTAAAGAAGTAAAGTAATGCATTACATTTTTTAACAGTAGCGAGTAATGTGTAGTTGATTACTTTTTTTGAGTAACGACCCCAACACTGGTGTGTACAGACTTGTGTGTGTGTGTGTGTGTACAGACTTGTGTGTGTGTGTGTACAGAGTTGTGTGTGTGTGTGTTTGCGAAACAATATAATTAATCCTTTAGAAAAAGAAAATAAGATAAATCAGATTGCTTAAGTGCATTTTAGCATATGCTTACAAAGTAAGCATTACGCACCAAAAATTGCCATTACAGTAAACAAAGTATTGTCAAAATTAACTTTAGTTGAAAATTACACATAAATTGACCTGCCTTACAGGAAATGTGTCCTTCTGAGTATAATATGAAAGTTAGTTTGTGTTTTTAAATCAAATACAGGCCTATGTGAGCACTGTAAAGCCATGTGGATATGGTGTATTTATAGTACCAGTGCCATTGTGTGTGTATGAGTGTGAGGAGGTGTGTGTAATTGCATTTGCGTGTGTGTGTGTGTGTGTGTGTGTGTGTCTGTGTGTGTGTGAGAGAGAGAGAGAGAGAGAGAGAGAGAGAGAGAGAGACTGTGTGTGTGTGTGTGTGTGTGTGTGTGTGTGTGTGTGTGTGTGTGTGTGTGTGTGTGTGTGTGTGTGTGTGTGTGTGTGAGTGTGTGTGTGTGTGTGTGTGTGTGTGTGTATGTGAGTCTCACTCTCCAGTGTTGTGTAAGTTAGCTTGCAGCCTGTGAGCTCATCTGGGCCCATATGGGGCACTGGAGAGGGACTCTGCTCACAGATGGCTAATCACACAGCATTTTCCACCCCATCTATCTAACAATCACACACACCGGCATGCGTGCACATGCACACACACACACACACACACACACATACACACAGAAACACACGCAAATGTGGAAGATGAAGGTTCATATCTTTACACTGACTGCACAACAATGTAGAACCCTTAATTTGCTTTGGGATAAATACATTATCTATCTATCTATCTATCTATCTATCTATCTATCTATCTATCTATCTATCTATCTATCTGTCTATCTGTCTATCTGTCTGTCTGTCTGTCTGTCTGTCTGTGTCTGTCTGTCTAGATACATAGATTGTTGCATAGATTGCATTTTGTAGGATCGGAGAAGCCCCTGTAAGGTTTCATTTGTGTTGTGACCTTGATAAAGTAAGTCATGGTCTTTGGGCATGGTCTTTGTGACCTTCTGGCTGTTTCTGAGTAAAGGCAGCAAAGGCAGATGTATAATTAAAAATACATACATACAAAAGCATTAGTTTGGTCATGTCTGAAAAGCTGTTGTGCAGTGGGGAAGTGAGAATGAGAGGATGAGAGAATGAGGATGAGAGGACGAGAGGACGAGAGAAGCTGGAGGTGTACTGGGGAACATTAGGGTGCTATTGTGGTTAGGAGGAGGAGGAGAGGTTAATCACTGCCAAATCTATTTTACAATTCAGATCATGACATTCCAGAGTACTTGTGAGTGTTGTGTATTTGAAAAACAACTACGGCGTATCTATTAAATTGTTTGATGCTGCATGAGTCTAACGTGTATAACGTGTATATGCACATCATTAGGGGCTATCACCTACATCTGCCATTACTGCACACATATTAGTTACACACTACAGGTTACAATTATAGGACCATTATGCATCACACTGGTTTGTCCATAATGATGGTTAGCATGCCTAGTCACTACAGTGTATGCAAACATTAGTTAGTGTGCTCTACGTCATGTTAAGATATTACTATAAAAACCTGAATATGATTCAGAGGCTGGGTTCCGATCATCATAAAAACAATCCTTGATATCTTTATTTCATCAAAATTGGAAATAACCCTTTGCAGAGATAATAGATGTGTCTTTTGAAAATCCATCTTGTAGACTTGTATGCTCTCTCTCTCTTGCTCCTCCTCTCTCACACACACACATATAGACACACAAACACACACACACAAACACTGTCTCGGGGTGCCCTCTGCACAGAGGGGCACTTCTTCATGTACGCAAATGCTAACAAATTAATTTCATCTGCGCTCATCATTCAGATGAAGTTAAGGGGAGAGAGGAAAGAAACGCGCACAGCCGGGAGGAAGTAAAATATAACATTTTCCAGGTGATAAATTTTTCCAATTTCTGGGAGACAAGTACATAAACTCGTTCAATTAAGAGGGGAATCTGGAAATGAGGGAGACTGGCTGGCCAAACGGCCCCAGCCTTGATGGATAATTTTATTGAGTGGAAAATTGAATCAAATTGCTTCATTGAAACACACCCACCCCCCTGTACTGCACAGACCCCCCACCCCCCATCTCCACTTTGATATTCTTGTTGGTTTGTTCCCTCCCATGTTGTTCAAACAAACATATGATTGTAAAATTGATTTTGAACACATTGCTTGGGTGGTCGCTGGTTTCTGTGTGTGTGCTTTGGTGGGGTTGGGTCTGGGTGAGTGATTCTGCCGTCATGCCATGTAACACCAGCCTCTAATGTTTTCTCACATCTCTAGTGTAAGGACCTAGAAAAAAGTGTGGTCTGTTCTAATAATTTCTCAGTTACCGTAAAGAAATTTGAGCTATGGGGATAGCATCAGTGAGTCCATAGGGATATTATGAACAGATAACTGCCAAAGGCAGTCCTGTACCGTGCTGTCATAACGTTTCACTGAGGTTTTTGACATCTTGTGGCCTGTTCAGCACCTTTGTGAGAGGTATCGTCACAAGCCATTTTCGCCAGCGCAGCAAGGGCCTATACCGGTGCTTCCTTCGTCCACAAAAACAAGTCAGCCTCTATTCCGCATGGGCCAATAAAACGACCATTCATCCCTATCATGTGTAACGTATCCATCTGCTTCTCCTTGAGACTCGCGCCGAGAGTGGCCGAAGAACGGCTATTTGTTTTCTTCCCCGTGGTCTCTTCCCAGAGCCCTCGCGGCAGGTACCAAGGAAATGGGGTAAGATCAGTCAGTGGCAGGTCACAAGAGGGCATGGCCAATATGCCTTAAATATCATACATTAGCGATGATGGCTTTACCAACACCGAGCCCTGACAAATACCGAGACATTCGACATTAAAAGGTCACCACGTACAATGAAATCATCTTGTCCATATAACGTTTTATTGCACTGACGCCCGCAATTCCACCATTAGTCACATGACAAAAACAGGCGCGGAGTGTGCAGTAATTTGCCCTTGGTGCCATTTCAGCTTTTAAAGACGATATTTGTGCGTACATACCTTCAATTTCTAAGTCGTTGTTGTCCTTCCTACGCTGTTGTTCATGAGTGATATGATGGAGATAAGCATAGATTTCTTTAAGTGAGGAAAGAAACCCTACGTTGACGTACGCACTTCGCCGTAAAAGGATTTAATTTAGATTAATTGTGTTTTAAACAAACGTTTCCAGCAACTGCCGTGACCACTGTCCCTGGGTGTACCATTTTTTTCCCGAGGTGGCTTGCCTGAGGTAACGCTCTTCCCGCACTCTGCTAAACGAGTGAATTCGCGTGAGCGGCCTCCTCAGCCCTACAAACACACCGCGTGCGCTACGGGGGAAGAAGAGCAGTGACAGAGCCATGAATCACTATTAAAATCGCCGCCGTCCTCAGAGTGACTTTGAAACTTTCCACCAGCAGAGGGAAAAGACAAAACACGCAGAGAAAAGTACAGAAAATGTTATTATACCAACTTAATTTGTCATTTCTGACTTTGTATTACGTCATATAAATGTATTATTTGCAAATTATTTGTGGGTTGAGCTTGTTTTGCCTGTCTGGTAGGCTATTGTGTAGTGAAATGACTAGCCACTGACGTACCCATTTCAGGTAGAAAGAAAAAACATATATACATAGATGCATATATTATATATTGACATATATTTACATAGATGCACATAATCACTGCCCATTTAGCTGTACATGTTATTGTGCTATGCATATGACAAAAATAACTCTTTCTGGTACTGAATTTAAATATATTTAGTCCAAATACTGGTAATATTTTTCACTCTGCAGGATAGTGGTAGTGCACAGACGTACCTCCTACCTGCTAATATATAATTTATAAAGTCATACTATTTTGTGTTCATTTAGGATTTGGGGTATTTGACTTTGACTCTTGAATACTGTGACAGTGGGATGTCTTAAGTCATGTTCTTGCCAGGCAAAAAGTGCCCTTAGCCATCAAAGTGATGATTCGGGGTTCAAAAAGGGAGAAAAGGAGCTGTCCATCTAGTAGTTGATGACACTGAAGGTAATTTTAAAAAAGAAGGAAGAAATGGAAGCCAGAGTAGTAGAGAGAGAGAGAGAGACCTTAGTAAACTCTTGATGGATTTTTTCCCAGGCACCCACACGTTATATGCCCCATGCGTGTACACCCATCATTAAACCCTAACGTGAAATCAATGCAGGCCTATGATGCAAGACCCGCCGCTGATGTTTAGCCTGGCACAAATTCGTTTGCGCCTCTTAATCCGCGGCTAATCACTGCCTGATCGATACCTCGCATCGCCACAAATCCCTGAGCGGCACGGCGATCAGCACTGGAGACAGGCAGGCACATGGCGGAGCTAACGCACACACACACACACACAGACACACACACGTACACTTACACACACACACACACACACACAGCGTGCACATAAACAGGCGGGCAGGCAGGGTTTGACATCACTCATAATTAACGGCGCACCATTCCTGTGGGTCTCTCCCTGCTCACACACACATTAGGCTCATTAAGGCCTCTGCCTGTGTGTGTGTGTGTATGTGTGTGTGTGTGTGTGTGTGTGTGTGTGTGTGTGTGTGTGTGTGTGTGTGTGTGTGTGTGTGAACCGAGCAGGTATGATGTATGCATGGTGCTGTTGGAGTCTACACACCACACACGTGCAGGTAGTTCTCTAAGGATGGGGTGTCTCTGTGGAGGGCACCAACCAACAATGCGATCCCAAGCTGGATAGATAGCTCTGCATGCAGATTAGTGTTATATGTGGAAATGGAACAGAGTTCAATAGCTGCAGGTGAGAACATTTCCATCAACTTTTCAAGTTCTGTGACATTTTTTACTTCCTTGTAATGCTTGTGATGTTACCAAAGGGTACCATCCTAGATGGACACCAACCAGCCGACTAATGCAAGACTTAGCTTCCAGGGCACCTCCTTAATGGGTTTTGGTGTCTGCCCTCCTCTCTCTCTCTCTCTTTCTCTCGCTCCAGGATGAAGCTAGCGTTGCCATTAAGCAGGTCTCTGTGAACGTGGGGCGACTCTGATGAGAATTAATGAGTGTAATTTGGTTCCAAGGCGCTCTGGACGAGCGACGCCACTCAGTCCCTACAAACCACCCCCCATTCCCCTCTTCGCACCCCCGCCCCTGCCTTGGACGACCAGCAGGGGGCAGTAGCCCCAGGCCCCCTCTGCTGGACAGGCTTTACAGGCTAAGCTAATGTCTTCACTGGCCCTCCAGGGCCTATCAAGGCTGTGTGTGTGTGTGTGTGTGTGTCGTGTTTGAGAAAGTAGACAGTCGGAGAATAAGAAAGTTTGTTAGTGCGCCATTGCTGTGTCTGTGTGTTCAGGGAGAATGTACTATCAGTGTTTTGTTGCTAAAGCAAGACACTGTGACAGTGTAAGAGTGTGTGTTTGTGTGTGAGTGTGTGTGAGTTAATGTGTATACGTGTGTGTATACGTCTGTGTGTGTCTGTGTTTGTAAGGAAACACGAGTTTGGTCTTCTCTTTGTGAGAGGAAGCAGCTGCGCTTCTGCTGGACAGGATGTCAAACGCAGCAGGGCGTGAGATGTTTGACCACTAGACACACACACACACACAC
>CM050216.1:38116242-38201242 GCA_027475355.1 Coilia nasus | reverse complement strand
GAATCAGATTGTCTAGAGGGTGATGTGTTTGTACTATGGGCTTGTTTTATACATCTATATTTATGTATTTTTATTTATTTATCTATTTATATCTATATTTATGTATTTTTATTTATTTATCTATTTATATCTATATTTATGTATTTTTATTTATTTATCTATTTATATCTATATTTATGTATTTCTGTAGGATGTGTTGATTGTTACATAAAGGGGAGCCAGTGTACAGAGCCACGCTATTTCATGCTTGTTTGCACCTAATGCTAATGCTAATGCTAATGTTGTGATTGGACTCTTTGTTTGTTCTTTTGGAGGATTCTCTGCACTTCCTGTCCTGTTTTTCTGCCCTGGCATCAGGGGCCATGTTTGAAAATGAGCTGCCCTTAAATGGGTGTCATGCAGCAACATTCTCCTGAAATTGTATTATATTTCCACTTGAATTCCTATTAGGAGAAACAATAGGACAACTGAATTCTACTCCTAACCTTTCCATCTTATCCTGCTGCGCTGAATGTTTAATCGCCTTAATCATGAATTGGAGGCACATGGCTGATGGCTTGCTGTTAGCAAAGCTGATGCCCACTAAGTACTATAAGGACCATTCCTCTGACAAGTGCAAATACTCTGGAATATGGCCAAAGCATCTAGTGGTCAGCCCACTATTCAGAAAACGAATATATTCATTACCATTAACATTCAACAGTAGCAATTAGGATGAATGCATCAGTAGTATTTCTTCAATCATCATACTCTAACACATACTGTCTTGTTTGGTTACATGATATAAATTGATTTTTTTTATAGTAATTTTTCATTTATTGTAAGCTTTTGTCTGTGTGCTTATTATCATAGTTTCAAAGTCAAGATAAATAATGTTCAGTCTTCAGTTCCTGATTCTCCTGACATTACTTTGTGACAAACATTTGGTGTGTCATTGTTTTAAATGAGCGGAATACCACATAAAGCATAAAGAAGCGATTGCACATGCTGCAGTATCATTGCCTAGACTGATCACTCAGCTAAATAGCTAACTTCAAGTTCAATCAAGTTACTGCATTTGCTGTCTGCGAGGAATCCTACAAATATGCCCCATCGACAGCCCTGACAGACAGCAGGCATGGAGCCACCCCAGACGGCTGATGAAGACTGCTGGTTTTGGGGCGCTTCTGGCCTCCCTTTGGGCGTCTGTCTCTCCCCACGAGTGGTTCCTTTAGCATAAGTACCTACATTAGGGATGACCTATAGCCCTCCTAAATGTGCCTACCCATAATGCACTGCTCTCCACACTAGCTCACATCCTGCCAAAGAGCTCTGGCTCCAGGACACTCAGGAGCCTCAGAGTGATGAGGAGGAGTCTGTCTCCTGGTCCCCTTCAGACACACACACACCCCCCCCCCCACACACACACACACACACCCACACACACACACGCGCACGCGTATGCATGCACACACACACGCGCACACACGCCATGCACACACATGTACGCATGCACACACACACACACAGACACGTACATACACACACATGCACACACACACACACACACATGCACACACACACACATACACACATGCATGCACACACACATTCATACATGTACACATATACAAATATGCAAGATTATGACAAATATGCACGCACATATACTTTTGCAAAATTAGACACAAGCTTCACATAAAAGCGTAACATACTGCCATTGCCTTTTCACTGGCCTTCCTAAAAAGACCATCACACAGCTTCAACTGATCCAAAATTCAGTAGCAAGAGTTCTAACAAGAACAAAAAGACATGACCACATTACACCAATTTTAAGGTCCCTGCACTGGCTCCCAATAAGCTATAGAACTGACTTTATTGCATTGCTTCTGTGTTTAAATCATTAAATAGGATGGGACCCAATTACCTATTGGATATGTTTCAGTTATATGCACCAACTAGGTCTCTGAGATCACATCAGAAAAATCTGTTGGTAGAACCTGCTGTTAAAACAAAACAAAAAAGCTTTCAGCTGCTATGCTGTAAAGCTCTGGAACCAACTTTCAGAAGACATCAAATATGCTCCTACTGTTGGCAGTTTTAAATCTAGACTTAAGACCAAACTGTTTTCAGATGCTTTCTGTTAATGATTTGTACAAATGTTATACGTATTTTTGTGTTTTTGTTATGCTTTTATATATTTTATTTACCACATATCTATTTTACTTTTATACTTTTACACTTATTTTATCTTTTATGCTTTTACATATTGTCCTTTTATTTTTGTTAAGCACATTGAATTGCCGTTGTGTATTAAATGCGCTATACAAATAAACTTGCATTGCCTTGCCTTGCCTTATCAAATCACTCACACACTCACACACACACACACTCACACACACACACACACACACACACACACACACACACACACACACACACACACACACACACACACACATACACACACACACAGTAGTAGATGGAGCACTTTAGCTATGGCAGCAGAAGGATCAATGAGGAGCACTTTGTGTTGAGTTTCCTGTGCAGTCCTGAGTGCAGTCCTGAGAGGCCTTTGGTGGCCAGCATTCGGGGGACCTAGTCTCTGCTGCGCCTCCAAGTCTGGACAGACACACACACCCATCAACACACACACACACACACACACATACACACACACACACACACACACACACACACACGCACGCACGCACGCACACACACACACACACATGCACACACACATACAGACAAACACACACCACATAGCCACACACACACTCACACACACAGTCACAGACAGGGCGAGTGAGACTGGAGGAGTATCAGGAGAAACCTTGTGAGTGGGTGAGTGGGCGCCGGCGTTGAGTGGGTAAATGAGTGGGAGATGCTGGTAAAGTGAGAATGCTCGTGATGACGCGTCAACCACAACAACGCCTGTCTTGCTGTGGGCCAGAGGTCGGCTCTCTCCCCGCCTCCATTCACCACCATTGTCAAGACTTCAAGACTTCAAGGCTTTTATTGCCTGTACAAGTTGCCTGTACAACGAAATTAACCCTCATTCACCTCTGTACTACACATCTTTTCTGCTATGCTCTCTCTTTCTCTCTCTCTCTCTCTCTCTCTCTCTCTCTCTCTCTCTCCTCTCTCTCTCTATCCATCATTGTTTTCCCACCACTATCTGTCTCTGTCTGTCTGTCTGAAATGCAATAAGTGGCATGCTATGAGCATAAAAGCCTAATGTATTACTGAAGTATTTGCGATAAGTACAGGTAGCATATTTTTAACCCGGGAAATGTGAAATCGATAAGCTCACAAATCCTCCCTTCTCTCTTTCACCCCCTCTTTCATTTGTCTGTCTCCCGCCGCACAGATCTGGCATGCTCCTCGCACGCAATGGCACTGATGACTTACTGTTGACATTCTAATTCTCATTCAGGGCATGTGAAGGCAGTAGGACAGTAAGTCTGCAAATTGATTTGGCTCATTTGTAAATACTGTTTGGTTTATGGTGCCAATAAAAGCAGGCTCAATATTCAAATTGGTTTCAGTCTATCACCATCCCCTCTCTCCCTTTCCCACTCCGCATTTATTCTTCATTGCATCTTTCTCTCCTTTGTTTCTCTCTCTGTCTCTCTGTCCCTGTCTTTCTCTCTCATTCTCTCTTTCCCTATCTATCTATCTATCTATCTATCTATCTATCTATCTATCTATCTATCTATCTATCTATCTATCTATCTATCTATCTATCTATCTGTCTGTCTGTCTGTCTGTCTGTCTGTCTGTCTGTCTGTCCTGTCTGTCTATCTATCTATCTATCTATCTATCTATCTGTCTATCTATCTCTTTTTCTCTATCTATCTATCTATCTATCTATCTATCTATCTATCTATCTATCTATCTATCTATCTCTATCTATCTATCTGATAGTGTGTGTGGCTGGAGCGGTGTGTGTGATGCAGTGTCGTGTCGGCAGACGACTGGGCATAAGGCTGGATCGGCTAACTGGCTTAGGTCGTCTGTGGTCGGAGGAGGCCCATTTGCCTAAGTGGATTTCGCCCGCAGGAAGGAGAACACGGCGCTCTGCTAAAGTTTGCCGTCTCCTTGAAACTCCCTGGCGAAAGCAGCCAAGCCAGACGGCCTGGCATTTTAGAGACCAAATTAGATGATAAGATCAGGATGGACGGAGGCTTTGGGTGATCCCAATAGCAAAACATTCAGATGGGCTTGAAATATGATACACATTAAAAGACATTTACATTTTATTCTCATATATTTATTTTTTAAATGCCCACTGCCACACAAGGTTGACCTCATACACACAAATACATGCACGTATCACCAAGATATTGCTTTGATGACATTCATAATATATGCTGAGGCTTGAACAGTCAGGCACATCAGAGACAATATTTGTCTGCTGTCCTCCACACCCAGCGCTCTCAGTACTCTCTGCTCTCAGTGCTCTCAGTACTCTCTGCTCTCTCTGCTCTCAGTACTCTCAGTACTCTCAGTGCTCTCTGCTCTCAGTACTCTCTGCTCTCTCTGCTCTCTCTGCTCTCTCTGCTCTCAGTGCTCTCAGTACTCTCTGCTCTCAGTGCTCTCTGCTCTCAGTACTCTCAGTGCTCTCAGTACTCTCTGCTCTCAGTGCTCTCTGCTCTCAGTACTCTCAGTGCTCTCAGTACTCTCTGCTCTCAGTACTCTCAGTGCTCTCAGTGCTCTCAGTGCTCTCAGTACTCTCAGTGCTCTCAGTGCTCTCAGTGCTCTCTGCTCTCAGTACTCTCAGTACTCTCAGTGCTCTCTGCTCTCAGTACTCTCAGTACTCTCAGTGCTCTCAGTACTCTCAGTGCTCTCTGCTCTCAGTACTCTCAGTACTCTCTGCTCTCAGTGCTCTCTGCTCTCTGTGCTCTCTGCTCTCAGTACTCTCAGTACTCTCAGTGCTCTCAGTACTCTCAGTGCTCTCTGCTCTCAGTACTCTCTGCTCTCAGTGCTCTCTGCTCTCAGTACTCTCTGCTTCTCAGTGCTCTCTGCTCTCAGTGCTCTCTGCTCTCTGCTCTCTGCTCTCTGCTCTCTCTGCTCTCTCTGCTCTCTGTGCTCTCTGCTCTCTCTGCTCTCTGTGCTCTCTGCTCTCTCTGCTCTCAGTACTCTCAGTGCTCTCAGTGCTCTCTGCTCTCTCTGCTCTCAGTACTCTCAATGCTCTCAATGCTCTCAGTACGCTCAGTGCTCTCGCATTCATACTTGAATCCTCCTCCTCTCCCTCTGTCCCTCTTCCTTTCTCTCTTCTATCTATTCTATCCTTCTCCTCCTCTCCCTCTGTCCCTCTTCCTTTCTCTCTTCTATCTATTCTATCCTTCTCCTCCTCTCCCTCTGTCCCATCTTCCTTTCTCTCTTCTATCTATTCTATCCTTCTCCTCCTCTCCCTCTGTCCCGTCTTCTTTTCTCTCTTCTGTCTATTCTATCATTCTACTCCTGTCATTGTCACCTGCCTCTCTTCTCTCTTTCACTCTTTCCCTGTAGCCCCCTTTCATTTCCTCTCACCTTCTCTCTCTCTGTACTTCTCTTTCCCTTGCCCCTCTCTCTCCCATTCCCCCTCTCTCTCCTCCCCTCTCTCTCCTCCCCTCTCTCTCCCATTCCCCCTCTCTCTCCTCCCCTCTCTCTCCTTCTCTCTCTCTCCTCCCCTCTCTCTCCCATTCCCCCTCTCTCTCCTCCCCTCTCTCTCCTCCCCTCTCTCTCCTCCCCTCTCTCTCTTTCCCCCTCTGTCCTCCCCTCTTTCTCTCCTCCCCTTTCTCCTTCCCCCTCTCTCTCCTTCCCTTTCACTGTACTTTTCTCCCCTTCCCTCTCTTTTCCCTCCCCCTCTCTCTCTTTTCCCCCTCTCTCTCTCCTTCTCTCTCTCTCCTTCCCTCTCTCTCCTTCCCTCTCACTGTCTCTTCTCCTGTCTCAATCCCCCTCTCCCTTGACTCCCTCCTCTCCATCTCACTCTACCCCCCCTTTCTCTCTCTCTCTCTTATCTCGCTCTCTACCCATCTTTCTCTTTTTGTCTATCGCTGTCTCTATCTTTCTCTCTTTCTCTCTCTGTTCCTCTGTCTCCCTCTGTTTCTCTCTCCGTCCCTCTTTCTCTATCTGTCTGTCTTGTGGTGCGCTGCTGTGCTTCCACAGCTGTGGTGCTGACGGTAATGATGAGCTATGGGCAGCCAGGCTGGAGATGAGGGACGCATCAATCTGCTGCCGCTGACACACTTTACATTTGATTTGTTTTCAGTGTGTGCCAGCCTCCACACATCCAGCCCAGAGCCCAGAGAGAGAGATGGAGAGAGAGAGAGAGAGAGAGAGAGAGAGAGAGATGGAGAGAGAGAGAGGGAGAGAGATGGAGAGATGGAGAGAGAGAGAGAGAGACAGACAGACAGACAGACAGACAGACTTTACATTTGATTTGTTTTCAGTGTGCCGGCCTCCACACATCCAGCCCAGAGCCCAGAGAGAGAGATGGAGAGAGAGAGAGAGAGAGAGAGAGAGAGAGATGGAGAGAGAGAGAGGGAGAGATGGAGAGATGGAGAGAGAGAGAGACAGACAGACAGACAGACAGACAGACAGACAGACAGACTTTACATTTGATTTGTTTTCAGTGTGTGCCAGCCTCCACACATCCAGCCCAGAGCCCAGAGAGAGAGATGGAGAGAGAAATGGAGAGAAAGAGAGATGGAGAGATGGACAGAGAGGATGGGGTGGGAACAGTCAGAGAGTGAGAGAGGGAGAGAGTAGGGAAGGCAGTGAGGGAGTGAGAGGGAGAGAAGGAAAGAGAAGTGGAGAGGTAGAAAGAGAGACAGAGAGAGAGAGAGAGAGGTGCAAAGATATAAGACAGATGGTACTGGGTATCATCTACGTAAAACGAGGATGGGAGCAGGCTTCACGCAGCATATAATATTACAGATTTTTTAAAATTCAATGAAAAAATAGGAGAGGCCACACTTTGCACAACTTCGACTTTTTAACGGGTATCATCTAAAAATGGCTGACCTGCTCTCATGCTCTGTGTAAACCTGACACACACACACGCACACATACACACACACACGCACACACACACATACAAACATGCACACCTATACATAGTGATGTTGGACAGTGATGCGAGGTGATCGCTTTGCAATCTGCCCTGATGGATGGAGTCTTATGCCTACCTCTCCCGCAATATGTCTTCAGCCAGTGGGGAAAATACATCCCTTTCACAGCATCCCTGCTGTGTGTGTGTGTGTGTGTGTGTGTGTGTGTGGGTCCAACAAACTCCAACACACTGCAACACACACACACACCACACACACACACACACACACACACACACTCCAACACACACACACTCCAACACATTCCAACGTACACACACACACACACACACACTCCAACACACTCCAACACACACACACACACACACACACACTCCAACACACTCCAACACACTCCAACAAGCTCCAACACACACACATACACACACTCCAACACACATACACACACACACACACACTCCAATGCACCCCAACACACTACAACACACTGCAACACACACACACACTCCAACAGACGAAGGCACTCCAACACACTGCAACACACACACATACACTCCAACACACACACACACACTCCAACAAACTCCAACACACACACAAACACACACTCCAACACACTCCAACACACACACACACTCCAACACACTCCAACACACACACACACACACACTCCAACACACTGCAACACACACACACACACTCCAACACATTCCAACACACTCTCTCGTATCGATCTATCTATCCCCTCCACACATACTTTTCCATTGCTGAGTTTGACCATCTCTGCCACCCCTCTCTTTCTCTCTTTCTCTCTTTCTCTCTTTCTCTCTTTCCCTCTTTCCCTCTTTCCCTCCACCACTGTCTATTGGCCCTGTCCTATTCTGTCTGTCTTTGTTTCTCTCTTTCTCTCTTTCTCTCTTTCTCTCTTTCCCTCTTTCCCTCTTTCCCTCCACCACTGGCTATTGCCCTGTCCTATTCTGTCTCTCTTTGTTCTCTCTGTATCTCTCTATTTCTTATCTGAGCGGAGTGGCATGACGGGGATTCTCTCTTTTTCACACTCTCCCTCCCTCTCTCCCTCTCTCCCTCTCTATCTATCTATCTATCTATCTATCTATCTATCTATCTATCTATCTATCTATCTATCTATCTATCTATCTATCTATCTATCTATCACTCTTCCTCCCTCTCTATCTATCTATCTATCTATCTATCTATCTTTCTATCTATCTATCTATCTATCTATCTATCTATCTATCTATCTATCTATCTATCTATCTATCTATCTATCTATCTATCTATCTATCTATCACTCTTCCTCCCTCCCTCCATCTATCTATCTATCTATCTATCTATCTATCTATCTATCTATCTATCTATCTATCTATCTATCTATCTATCTATCTATCTATCTATCTATCTATCTATCTATCTATCTATCTATCTATCTCTCTCTCTCTCCTCTGCAGCTACTGTGTCATCTTGTGTTCCTCAGAGTGGCGCTCATCAGGCCTAGCGATCCTGCACGCCAGACTCAAAATAAGTTCAACTGAGCGAGGAAGATCAGTGAGCAGGCAGACAGGAGAGAGAGGAGAGAGGAGAGAGAGAAAGAGAGAGGCGGGGGGGAGAGAATTGGAAGAGAGAGAGAGTAAGAGAGAGTAAGAGAGAGATAGAGAGGGGGGGAAGAAGAGAGAGGAATAGAAAGGCGAAGGGGTAGGTCAGTTGTCGTTCTCGAACTTTGTATGAACTCTCCCTCTTTCTCTCTCTCTCTCTCTCTCTCTCTCTTTTTAGTCATGACTGTTGGGGGGGGAGCATGTATCAGCATCTCCCTGCATCCTCAGATGATGGGGGTGACTGTGTGTGTGTGTGTGTGTGTGTGTGTGTGTGTGTGTGTGTGTGTGTGTGTGTGTGTGTGTGTGTGTGTGTGTGTGTGTGTTTGTGTGTGTGTGTGTGTGTGTGTGTGTGAAGAGCGTGTCTGTGTCTCTGTGTCAGTGTGTCTCTGCCCATGATGTCTCTGTGCATGTGTGTGTGTGTGTGTGTGTGTGTGTGTGTGTACAGGCAGACATAAAGTGTCTCTCCAGCGGCGGAATGTTAAAAACGTGATGCACAGATGGAGCAGCGAGATATTAAAACCTCCTGTCACAGCGGGAAGAGATGGAGGCAGAGCGGAGCGGAGCGAGGGAGGGGAAGAGAGAGAGAGAGAGAGAGAGAGAGAGAGAGAGAGGCAGGGGATGAGATGGAGGGCAGAGCGTAGTGGAGAGAGGTAGATGGAGAGAGAAAGAGAGAGAGAGAGAGAGAAAGGGAGAGAGAGATGAGGCTGGCGAAGAGATGGAGGCAGAGAAGAGTAGAGAGAGGGAGGTGAAGAGAGAGGGAGAGAGAGAGAGTGAGGAAGGGAGAGAAAGATGAGGCTGGCGAAGAGATAGAGGCAGAGAGGAGTGGAGTGAGGGAGGTGGAGAGAAAGGGAGAGAGAAGAAAGAAGAAGAAGAAGAGACAGGCGCTTAATGGTACAGGATTGGCTCTAGAAGCCAAAGAACAGCAGTGTAATGCAGCGTATTACAAAAAGAACTGGGTGAACTATATACACACACATTTAAAGTTGTGTACATTAAAGTTACATTAAAATTAATCTAATACTGTGTGTGTGTGTGTGTGTGTGTGTGTGTGTGTGTGTGTGTGTGTGTGTGTGTGTGTGTGTGTGTGTTAAATGTCTACAGGCATATGAGTGCATAAAGATGTTCACTCAAGCACAAATATGATGTTTTATTATGTTGTACATAAAGTACTCCTCTCTTTTCCTGCGCTGGTTTACTCTGCTGAACAAGAGAGAGGCTAGACGAGCGGGTCTTTGCTCTCAAGCTGAAGGAGACTGCGCCCTCTGCTGTTCATGCATGAACCCAACAATGTTTTACTTTCCAATAGTTCCTCAACATAGACGTGTGTCTGTAACAAAATTAAGGCTGGCACTACAAGATGGTTTGTGAAACAAGTTCTACACAAAACAATAGTGTACAATTTACAGTTCTGATACATGGTTGGGGAAAGTCAGTTTATCTGATGTAACGATCAGATAAACTTCTAAAGTCTTCTAAGGTCTTCTCTGATTTTTTTAAATTTGTAAATGTGGATATTTTAAAATTATTTTTATGATTAATGTCTAATACACGATTTAATATTTTACAAGAGCAACCCTTTTCACAAAGGCGCTTATGTGCAGTGGAAAGAGGTCTGCTTTTTCAGAAATTAAATGCAACATTACTCCCAAGCGCCACCTGGCGGATAAAAGAGTGTCTCTTTAAAACTGGTGGCTCTTGAAAAAAAATTCTGGCGCGCCTCATAAAACATTCCCTTCCGAGACAGGAGGAGATAGATTCTGCTCCTCGGTATTAACGTATCGGCTGATGTAGCCGTTCATGAGTACCGGCTTCGCCTGGGATTAGATTTCGTAAATCCGTGCTGATGATGTATCGATTTTTCCCTCTCCAACCGAGACCTTCGTGTCAGCAGGGAGACTGCTCGGTACAAAGCGGAAAGTACCAAAAATAAGATGGAAATCACCAGAGGTCCACGGGTCGCGGGGGTTGGGAATGGCAACTGCCTCCTCCGCTATTGCCCCGTATCCGTTGTTGTTTTGACCAGCAGGTTAATCCCATCATTATTTATTTCTGTAAACTAGGCCACTCAAAAATAACAATTCTGTGTTTAAAATGAATCACTCTTTAATAAGGAAAAAATAAACAAAATTATTTTACTGGCTGGCTGGCTGGCTGGATTCGAATTACCCCCATTCTCCTTGTCTAAATAGTTAATATAGACATTCAGTTTGCTGTTTCTTTTCATTTATTCTAATGTTGTGTGTTTACATTAACAAATACGGCAATGACAAGTTCGTTTATTAATTTGTTATCATGTATGAGTTATTAATCGGCTTCAATCCTGTCATTGCATCATTTTAAACAAGTTACATTATGTTTAAATGAACAAAACAAAACATATTAGCCTACATTTTATTAACATGAAATTACATAACATTTTATGTATGAATATATTTATATCGATACATAAATGTCACATTAGTTGAGTAGTTTTGTCACTAGATGGCGTCATTGCATAATTATACCTGTCATTTCTTTTGTTGCAGTGTAAAGACTGCAATTACAAACATTTGCCGACAGGGGTCTCTCGGGTCGAGATTTCAGAAAATAGTCATCAGCTCAATCCAGATCATTAATGCAGGCTGCCTGTTTTTCCTACCATTACTGGACTCAGATGATCACTCAGGTGAAATGACCCATTCATAAATTAACCATATATCATCACTATCATACTGCCTCTTCAAAACTTGGACATAATACTTCTTGGGTAATATTGGCCGTGTTGACAACAGTTACCTCACAAGCAGTTTGTAGAACAGAATACCCATATTGAAACGGCATAGAATGAAAATTACGCTTCAAACCTTAACCAGGTGACAGTAGCACTGGAGCTAACTTCCTCTCAGCAGGCGTACATGCTCAGCTGGAAAAGCTGCAACACAAAAATACAGAAACACTGTACACAACTCTGTACACAACTCTGTACACAACGCTGTATGCTGTACAGAAATCACTATAAAAACACCGGAAAGGGGAGACTTTCATATGTATGCATTAGATCTTAACGTAAAGAACAAATAAAAACTAAGCCCCTTTCATCTTATGTTGCCAGTAAGTGGCACAAACAAAAGCCCTAACAAGACGAACTAGAAGAAACAATGCAGCTTATAGTACTGTTGGTTGCTGTACATTTAAAGGGGGGCTATGGATGTGTTAAATGGCGTCAAGGTGTTCTGAAGAGACTGGATCACAGTGGCGAGCCAGGTCTATCCTGGGGAGCATTGCTTATGGATATTTATCAGTGGCTGAGGTATCAAGCCATGCTAGTCAGATGATGGCTCCGCAAAGAGGATTTTTAATCTACAATGTACATCTCTTCAGTCCACCAAAATGACTCAGAACATGTGGGCTACCTGCTTTGATTTATTCTGCTTTGACGTGACCATCTCACTTGCTACAAGGTCTAATGCCGCTCCAGCTCTCTCCCTTGGCAGCAAGCTCTGTATTCAGCGGTTCAATGTCAATGTCACTCTGTTCAAGTGAATGTGAGATAAAACCTCAGCCAAGGTTCTTGCCAACTATCTAATGAAATATCCTCCAACTATAGGACGTTATGCTTGTGCTTGCAGTTCCTGTAAAGATCTTGCTTTGTTGGCTTAAAATTGAGTTTAACATAATTTGACTTTCTTGACATAAATGAACCATCAAGCTATTCTATTACCCCAGTAAAGGGAAGAAACAGCCCAGTTACTATGTTCGTTAGTTAGACTGCACTCTGTGCTGGTGTACATTTTCATTCATATTACAGTTTTTCTCAATTGCTTTGGTACATTTCTCACATCAGAATTGAAATTCTCAAAAGTTCTTGTTCAATTGTCACATCATCATGCCATTAGTGCAGATGAAAAAGGCAGTTTCTCATTGCATTAAACAAATTGCAAATGCTTTTGTCCATCCATGCAAATGATTGTGTACAATTCTCAGTTTTTTCGTACATTATCAATTGCTTTTGTCATGCTAAACAAAATGCTTTGTTATGGGAATCTATCAAATAGTCTCACTCCCCAAAACATTTAGGCTATAGTTCATCATACAAGTCTTCACATGCAAAATGATTTACCAAGCTATCATAACATGTCAAGCACATTTCTATACATTTCCATAAGACATTCGAATATGATCAAAATTGGTAAATTGCTTGAATCTAGACTGTTTCTAATGAAGAGAGTTTATTAACCAATGATCAACAGTTTTCTGAATGAGCTCAAGGGAGCATCTCATGAACAATCTAATGGAAAGTATATAACCAGAGCACAATACAAAGTTACAATGTCTGACAATGGAAGGACAAGAAATTGGACAACAGCGTGGATGCAAATTTGTGGCCTGACAGACGGGAACGTGAAGTAGCTGAAGAAGCTGAAGATTAGGATTAGGATTTAGAATTTGGGAAGATGTTCATATTTTTTGTTTACTTACTGTATGACCTATGTTTATATTTTTGACCTATGTTTACTTACTGTATTTTACCTTTGTTCTGTGCAGTGCTGTCGTTTTTTTTTCTTTATGCACTGCAATGTCAATGTCTGCCAATAAAGAAGACATTCTATAAATCTGAATCTTGTCTTTTGCAATCAATCTCTCACATATATACATCATATGAGGTCAAATGTACAACACTTGTCATCACACCTAAACCACATTTTACATCAAAATGTCCCTTCGAAGTGCACTATTCAATTGCCAACATGACTAATGAATTTGACTGTCTTATCCATACACAGTGAAACAATGACTAAACATTCTGATGGCACCGACACATATATTGACACAAAAACTTGCTTTTGAGGGATGAACTAAGGATTTTGAGCAAGAGACTGGCTTTTGCAGGTGATCCACGTTTTGCTATTTGTCCAAGCTGTTTTGAGAAATGCACTCGATCTTTTGCAAGAAAGATTCGAAAAATGTACCAAAGCGATAGAGAAAAACTGTAATGCATATTGATCCTGATTCACGTTCAAGAAAATCTGGTCAGGGTTAGGCAGAGGCGATTCCAGAGTCTAAAGATCCACACCTTGTATGTATACATGTTTAGGATGCGTATGCCACTGCAGTGGAGGGTTTGTCAGCCCTTGGGGGCCTCGTGGTGCCCTGGGGTGCCTAAACAGTTGCCGGTGTGGCCTTTTGACAAGCTACGCCTCTCTGGCTAGTTTAAAGACAATGTCAGTAACATTTGTAAGCAGGTGAGATGAGATTTACTACTTGTGTCAGAGAACCTTTATTAGCTCATGTAAAACAGAGAGAGAGAGTGCTATCTGAATTTCCACTGGATTGACCACATGATGCATGTTGTGTGTTCATCTTTTCTGCTGTTATTTGGGAGATAAATAATGAAGGACATGGGAGTCTGTAAACTTGACTATCTGTTATTTGCACATTCCCTCCAGAGTATTTATGCGATTTGGTGAGACTGTATGTTAGAATGATGTGTATAATCTGGCACAATATATATCACAAGACTTGCACCTCTGCAGAGCATTTGGTTATTGATCCATTCTTTCCCCATTCCCCATACTTTGACTGATACACTTCTTTCCGGCAAGCTTTTCCCACTTTTCACTTCCTGTTCCAAAAGGAGCCATGAGTACATGTTGAAGTGATGATTGGGTCATTGCTGATGCTTTTGTAACACAAGATGAGCAGGGGGCAACAATCTTTCCTTCTCTATTCATAAATTACACGTTTAATCAGACATCAATGTGCTATTCGTTCTACTGTGAGTATCAAGTGTAGAATGAAACATTTTGGGGGCCATTGAGACAACCTGAGTTGTTCTCTGAGTAAGTAAAGTTTGATTTTTGAATTCTAAGTTGTGTTGCATTTGGCTTCTCCATGTCACTGGCAATTGGTGACACGTTCGCTATTTGAGTGGGTTGTGAACTACTCTTGGACCGAGAAACCTTCATGTCATCCCCAGTGATGGCTGCCCTTGCAAACTATGCATAAAACATTAACCTTGTACAAGCTAAAAGCACATGCTTTAACAGCACATGCTTTAACAGCACATGCTTTAACAGTGTTTGACTCCTGCTCAGTTATTCCATGACCTCATGTGTAGTCAATTAAAGCAAAACCAGGAATATAATTCTGCTAAAGAAGCAGATTTGTAAGAGCTGCTACCTTAGTGTAAAATTTGAGAATTCATTCCATCAAATACATTATGCGATACTTTGCTTTTGCATATTTCATATCTATGATTGTGTTTATCATGCACATAATATGTACATAACTGGTAATCTTTTGTATTTAATCAATTGATGAGTTTACCTGCAGAAAGCATATTTTCATAAAGTTCCTACCAAAGTCACCTCCCACTCCTAATTGACTGCAGGTCTGCGGTGACAAATGAGTTGGCTGCTGGTGGGGGCAACAGGCCGCTAATGAAGCTGAACATGTTGATGCCACACCTCACCCTCAGTAAGCTACCCCCCACTCACCCCACCACCACTCCCAACACACACACACCACCCCACTGCCCCCCTGCCCCCCACACACACACACACCACCCCACTGCCCCCTGCCCCGCCCCCCCCCCCCCCCCCCCCACACACGCACACACACACACACACACCACCCCACTGTCCCCCTGACCCACACACACACACACACACACACACCACCCCACTGCCCCCCCTGACCCACACACACACACCACCCCACTGTCCCCCTGACCCACACACACACACCACCCCACTGTCCCCCTGACCCACACACACACACACACACACACCACTGCCCCCTCTCTGCTGCAAATCCAGGCTGAAATGGGCCCATGAGCCATATCTAGCGCCAGGTCTGCTTCACATTGGCTTATGTCTTATGGCGAATGTCTATTTATTGTTGATGTCTGCATACACTTCATGTACAGGAGTGTAGCTGTGTGTTTGTGCGCATGTGTGTGCGTGTTTCTAGTTTAAATTGCACATTTGGTATCTGGTGAAACGCATTTTCAATTCTCTGTGTAATGCTTGTTACATTGTGAATTGACAGTAAAATATACTTTGACTTTGACATTGTCGCCTTCAGCAACAGGGTCACAATACTGCAACATGAACATTATACCGTTTGACAGATATTTGGCTCCTGGAAGCAGAACAGATGGGATATTTACAGACACTCGCCATCCTGCCATTACGAAGTGTCCCCATGTACTTGTAAGGATGATTTCTCTACAGCTGTGTCTCCTCTTGTGTATGAACGTCTCTGGTGATAGGCCCTTGATGAGGAGAAGGATAGCTGTTCAGCAGCACAATACAACACAACTAGGTGCTGACAGGAAGTTTAGCTGCACAGGTTGCACATAGGGCTAATGGTGTGTGGGAATTATACAAAGGTGGCTAAGATAAGAGGATATAAGATTATGATAAAATTATGACAGACAAATCAGGGCGTTGCACAGGAACCACAAAGTCATTGTGGTCATATTAGTACTTTTCAGAGGACATGTAAGCAAAATATAATTGTTGTTCATGAATTAATATATTGGGTTTTTCAAGCTGTACTGTATAAATTAAAACTTGTTGACTGTATTATTTGATCTGTGACATAGCCAAATATGAGGATTGCCATCAACTCAGTACTCAGTGTGAAAGGGGCTAGAAATTTACAGAAAGTAATCAAAAAATAGTTCTGAAACATTTGCTGATACAGATACAGAATAATGATACAGCCTGAATATTCACATTTTTAAACTTGATTTACAGACTGTAAATTTCGTTTATGCTTCGATTTTGAGGATTGTGTCTATAGTAGCCTATGTATTTTTAATTTGTTTGCAGTAGCCTACCAATTTTGGCCACTATCCTACATCCTATCTTTAAGATCAATAAATACAGATAAAGTTACAGCTGTGAAGACTACCACCACCAAATGTGTGCATATTGTAACTGAGCAGTATTAATGGTGCCTTGTTAGAGCTATTAAACATAGATTTAATCGTGGCCAGCAGTTACTCATTATGGGTGAAACTCAATCTCCCATGATTCCATTGTTGCCATCGTAAACTTGCGCATGCTCAAGAGGAATTGGCGGGTGGCTAGGGTAGTGGGAGTCTTTTGTCTGCAAGAAGAGACGTTTTTATAAAGTAACACAACGTTCCACTGTATTTTCCACGCATAACACTTACAATCTAGTGCAAAATAAGTATCAGTCGGGCTCTTTCGAAGTCAGAGCAAAGAGCTTTTCGCTTTTGTGTGTCCGTTGTCATTTCTGTGTAAAGGTAAGTTCCATTTTATTTCAGTCTGGTTGCTTTGCAAAATGAGTCGATCAGGATTGTTTGGGTTGCAGGCACAGAAATGGAAGCGGTGTGCAAAATGCGCAGCACGTGATTCAAATGGATGTTCATTCATTTTAGTTGTTTGTATTTGGCTGTATCTGCTGATTCCCCGTGGCAGCGTGCCGACCAAGCCTCCCCGTTCAGCACTACCCTCCTCTGAGTCTCGCTCCCAGCGCTGCGCTGATTCAGGTCAACATGGAGGAGGAGGCGGGAAGCCATGACTGAGACGAGCAATGCTTGCAAAACGTCTTGTCGGACAGTGTTTTCCACAGACATTGTTTCAGGGTTACAGGTGCCGTATATGCGTCAGTGGATTACTGTATTCATTAAGAAAACATATAACGTTCTCAGTGCTGCGTATGATTACAGCTGGTATGTGTAATTAAAACAGATTTTAGTTTTAGTCACCCGAAGATGTCTAGCTAGACAAACAATCAGCCCAGTCTCCAGCGGTGTTTAGTAAAAGGGGGTGGGCCTTTCCCTTAGCGCTTTTGGAGAAGTTTTGAATGTAACACAGTTACATGCTAAGCTAAGTTTAATGTGCCACGGTCATTTAATGATGACCATGGAACTTTTGTTCGCCTTGTTAGTCTTCAATGTACCTTAAAAGCAGGACGTGTGGGAAGTGCCTGCACCCCACACCGAAGGTTGGAGCAGTCGGCCTATGTTGTCAGTAGCAAGGCTACATTGAAAGTTCTGATTTACAATGTAGTCCTAAATGGCAAATGTTGTATTATTAGAATTGTCTGTGTGTCTTGTGTGGCATAACAATTTCTGCCGAGGAAAGTTAATCTGTGCATAAGTCATTTGTTCCTTGCTGGCTAACGTACTCAAACTTGTGCACTGAACCTGGTTACAAATGAATGAAAATTAAATGTGAAATTCAGACAGTAAGATAAAGCCTAAACTGCACAACTGGCTATGTTACTTACTTTCTGTCTTAATTCTGCAAACTTTTTTCCAATGCATATTTTGTTTGGTTTTGTTGTTTAGGTCAAACTTCACCCAAAGGCTTTGTTATTGCAGTCACGCCTTTCTTGAGCAGTGTCATGTTGTTGATTGTTTTTGTCTTTTTGTTGTTCTGTTATTATCTGATTTGACCAATCGACCCACCTGAGATGTAATTAATGTGATAACCTGTTGATTTTAAGCTGTGTGGCAAGCGAGGGCTTGAGTTCCTTGTGTCTGACTGAATAGTTTAGGTGGTGGGTGGGGATGTGGGGGGTTTCTTACCGGTTTTCTGTGCTCTACAGGGTAAGAGGAGGCTTCAGTAGAAGCCCTGCCCCCATAAGTGAACAGGAGATTCATGTTCACGCTTGAAGGACATAGCCCACAGCCCCCCTACCCCGCCACATTCCCTGAACTTTAACCTGGATGTTCTCTCTCTCTCTCTCTCCTCCCTCTGCACTTCTCTCTCTCTCCCTCTCCTCCTTCTGCACTTCTCTCTCTCTCTCTCTCTCCTCCCTCTGCACTTCTCTCTCTCTCTCTCTCTCCTCCCTCTGCACTTCTCTCTCTCTCTCTCTCTCTCCTCCCTCTGCACTTCTCTCTCTCTCTCTCTCCTCCCTCTGCACTTCTCTCTCTCTCTCTCTCTCTCTCTCCTCCCTCTGCACTTCTCTCTCTCTCCCTCTCCTCCTTCTGCACTTCTCTCTCTCTCTCTCTCTCTCTCTCTCTCTCTCTCTCTCTCTCTCTCTCTCTCTCTCTCTCTCTCTCCTCCCTCTGCACTTCTCTCTCTCTCCCTCTCCTCCTTCTGCACTTCTCTCTCTCTCTCTCTCTCCCTCTCTGCACTTCTCTCTCTCTCTCTCTCTCTCCCTCTCTGCACTTCTCTCTCTCTCTCTCTCTCTCTCTCCTCCCTCTGCACTTCTCTCTCTCTCCCTCTCCTCCTTCTGCACTTCTCTCTCTCTCTCTCCTCCCTCTGCACTTCTCTCTCTCTCCCTCTCCTCCTTCTGCACTTCTCTCTCTCTCTCTCTCTCTCTCTCTCTCTCTCTCTCTCTCTCTCCTCCCTCCTCCCTCTGCACTTCTCTCTCTCTCCCTCTCCTCCTTCTGCACTTCTCTCTCTCTCTCCCTCTCTGCACTTCTCTCTAGCTCTGCATGGTGCAAGGTGGCAGCATGTGGCATCTTCTATACTCTAGTAATCTATCTCAGCAGCACCCCCCCCCCCCCCTCGCCTCCCCACCCCTCAGCTCTCCCGGCCAGGGCCCTGTGCAAGCAGACCTTGGGGGAAGCAACAGCTAGCTTGCATGAAATGAGTTTCCTTCACATGTGTTAAGTGAGAAGTAGAATGAAAAAGAAAGCTATGGTCTCGCCTACTTGTATCAATGCATGTTTTTTTTCCAAGACTTTTGGTTTTATTTCATTCATTCCACAACTTTTAAATTTGACCAAAAAGGTTTCAAATTGGCTAAAAGTTCTTTTTTATGTCTGGCTTGTTAGACTGCCAGCGTAGCCACACTGCCTGGGCACAGCCACAGTGTCAGGAGAAGTCCCCATGCCATGATTAGTGCAAAGGGGCGCACACATGAGGAGTTTAAAGTAGGTGCTGGACTCAAAAAGGACAATAAGAACACGAATGAGAGTCCACACACTGAGAGCTCCAGTGGATAAAAAGCTTGTCTGTATGAAGGACAGTGTGGCTCAAAAGGTTACATTGCCAGTTGTGATTAAACCTTTTTATCCACTGGAGCTCTGTGTGAGGACTTTTATTCATGTTCATTACGTCCCCATGTCATGCCTTTACCTCTGCCACCAGCCCCAGGGCCCCGTCCCCATGTCATGCCTTTACCTCTGCCACCAGCCCCAGGGTCCCGTCCCCATGTCATGCCTTTACCACTGCCACCAGCCCCAGGGTCCCGTCCCCACGTCATGCCTTTACTACTGCCACCAGCCTCAGGGCCCTGGGGTGGAGAGCAGTTTTGTCTGAGCTGTGGAGACCTGCTGAAAGTAACAATTGTGCTGCTTCTGTTCATAGAGGAGAGGATTGGCAAAGGTCGTACTGACCCAGGAAGTGATTCCTCCCTTTCTCTGTCTTGGGGCAGAACTTTGTATGATTTAATAAGTGTGAATATCCATAATATTCTTTACATGCTTTTGTGTTACATGTCTTCAAACAGGCCTGTGTTTATCCCAGTATAATAATGAAGGAAAGGAATCACTTCCTGAATAGCCAAAGTTCTAAAAGGGATCTACATGCTATTTTTTGTTGAAACCGTTACGCCCCTTTCATCAAAGTCTCTGTGATGTGCTTTATTGTGAATATACAGACGCGTCCTGACGTATTCAATCTGGTAAACATGGGGCAGTGTTTTGGAGTTGCTGCTTGGGAACCAACCGTGACACAGTCCTGCATTATTTAGTCAGGAGCCTTTCCTGTGATGTTTTCCAAGAGGAGTTGGATGTCGCCCAATGTGATGGAGTGTGTGTGTGTGTGTGTTTGTGTTCTTATCAATGTCATCTCTGCTGCCTTGTGTGAATTTTCCTTCTCCCCACCCTCAGTGCCACTCGATTCAAGAAACCCACCCCACCCCCCCATATTGCTCCTTTCTCCTCCTCCTCTAGCCACCCCTCCGTCCTAATCCCCTTCTCACTCTGTCGTTTAGCTCTGTTGACGCTGACAAGGAACCGGAAGGTTCCAGTGATCCTCCAAGCCGAGCATGAGCCAGACTGCAGACACATCTAACGATGCTCCCAGTGCAGGTGTCTAACAACTTCATTCTACGCAACACACTTTTGTTTTCCTTGCTTAAATCCACACTTTTTTTCTTTTGTCACAGTCTGTTGTACTTTTTTGCCTCTCGTTTGGGAGGAGGTGGGGACAGGTGTGCTGAGTCTGTCTGTTAAGGGACGTCAGTACAGTGGAGCTCTGGGATGCACCGGCTGAGAAATTTTGGGCCAATGCCGATGTATGAAGTGTCAAATTTGTCCATTGCTAAAATTGATATTTTTGTTTAGTTTTTTTTTTTATGTCAATAATACCTGTTGGCAAAATGTATTCATTAGTTCTTAAGTGTTGGTGTACTTTTTGGACCCTTCTCAAATCTGCACTCTAAATAGGTAGACATACTGATAGCCAGTGCTTTGTTTGTCAGTTTGAGTTTGAGGTGACATCGGCCACTTTGCCAAATGTCATCGATAGCTGTCAAAAAGCAAACAGACGATGCATCGGTGCACCCCTAGTGAAGATCTTTTCATTTGTTTTATTTTCATTGGTCTGCCATCTTGTTCATTCCATTTTATCAGCACACAAGTGCTTTTGGATTGGCCAAAGTAAGAGAGTTCTAGAATGTCATTGTTAAAAAGGGGATGTACACACACAACAACTCATTTGATTCTGCTTTAAATGGTAATGGGAGTTGAAGGTCATTAAGCACACGTGTCTTGCCTAGTTTCATGATTTTATTAACTGTTAAAAAATTATTATTTTCCCTTGAGTCAGTTGTAACATGTGCTGCCTCACTGCTTTAGGTAGGTAGGCTGCATCAGGGAAACTAATACAGGATGTGTAGCAATCTTTATTTTATTTTACCTGCTTATTAATGAAATATACTTTGTGAGGCACTGAACTAGCCATTTCTTTTGTCCTTTTTGGTGTCAAAATAATAATCTCACATGATGATTTGACAACATAACAATTTCAGCTTTCAAAGTGCAATGAAACCGAAGCGTTGGTTGATGTCTGTGTTTTACTTCTGGAAAAGAGCTGTCGTGTTCTCAGTGTGACTGTTGCTCACCTACACACCTGTCATGTCCCTGCGGTCCTTTGACAACGGCAGTGAAAAATGACTGTAAATCACACCAACCTCTGAATGTTTTACAAGCTGGCCTTTGGGAGTGTAGGCATATAGATGGTCATTAGGACCCCAGACATCTGAGCATCCTCTGGCCAAGTAGCCTCATTCACACCTGTGTCTGTTCAGCCTTCAGCAGTTACCATTATCTCCCTTGTATTAGCCACAACACATCCCTACTACACAATCACCAGTCTTAGCCACAACACATCCCTACTACACAATCACCAGTCTTAGCCACAACACATCCCTACTACACAATCACCAGTCTTAGCCACAACACTAGCCTGGCTATCGCGACTTGTCAATTCTCTGCGAGCATTGGTCTGGCCAAGCTGTGTTGTAAACCCATTTCTCAGAAGGCGGGCTTAACCCGCCTCTTTCAAATGCCTCTGTTTGCTACTGGACGAAGCTTCAATCAATCACACCCCTCTGCCCTCTGACGTATACCCCAGCAGAAGAAACTGCTTGATCCAAACAAAAAGTAGTAGTAGCCTGTAGTCATATAGAAATGGCGTTAAATGATTTTTGTCGGACTTGTGAGGTGAACATGAGAGTGGCTGGTGTTGGCCATTTAATATTGATATTCGAAAAACGAATCGGTGTGATCAAAGGCGAAATGTCCACAGCAACAGCGTCCTCGCAAAGCCCAATGGACTTGGCTACCAGCGGGGCTAACTGATAAATTAAACTTTTACTGAAGCCGGTCGGTAGCATTGCAAAAACGCCCTTCCCCGCAACAAATGCTTCAAGGGCTGCCCTTTGCTCTTCATATAGAACTTCCCTTTGAATTCATCCTAAACAGCAGCTACAGATGCATTGAAATCTTGCGTTTGCTCCACGTTCGCCATGTACACAGTGACTGAGAGAGATTTCCGGTCGCTGAACTACCGCGTCATTGCCTTTTGAAATGCTCGATTTTCATTGGCCCCCTATCTGAGGACTGAGCAGAAATGGTTTAGATAGGCAGCTTGGCCAGACTGACTTGCTCGCGAAATGAAAATGCAGCGTCACAGGCAGTATGGGCGTGCCCAGGCTACCACAACACATCCCTACTACACAATCACCCGTGTTAGCCACAACACATCCCTACTACACAATCACCCGTGTTAGCCACAACACATCCCTACTACACAATCCCCCGTGTTAGCCACAACACATCCCTACTACACAATCCCCTGTGTTAGCCACAGCACATCCCTACTACACAATCCCCTGTGTTAGCCACAACACATCCCTACTACACAATCCCCTGTGTTAGCCACAGCACATCCCTACTACACAATCCCCTGTGTTAGCCACAACACATCCTTACTGCTATTCAGTCCCTTGTTATTAGCCACAACACAAGACAGATTGGCACGGAGTAGCCTAACTCCCACTGTTCTATCCCCCGCACCCCTGCACCCCTCCACCAACCCTCGTCCCACCCCTAATCCCGCTCCCCCCTTACAGAGGCGCCCGCAGCAGCTGCCAAGCTGGCGACCACGGCAGGAAAGAAGCAGAACAAGAAGAAGGTAGAGGAGGTGGTGGAGGAGGAGGAGGAGGAGTACGTGGTGGAGAAGGTGCTGGACCGGCGGGTGGTGAAGGGACGAGTGGAGTACCTGCTCAAGTGGAAGGGCTTCTCCGAGTAAGTCACGAGCCGGTCAGCTCCAGCACACACCCATGGCGTCTTCTGGAAGCTCCAGACAAAGCAGAGCCCATAGCTTCACATTGGGAACAGGCACCGTGTAGGAGTTGATTCCCAAGTGTCATGCGAAAGGGGTCATTCCATGCCAAACCACTCAATTTTTTTCCGCCACCCCTCCGATTTTGATGACATTTGGCATATTTGTGGATATCCTTGAGAAATGGCAACATACCAAATTTCAGCTCATTCGGACCATTTTTCACGAATCTAGAGAGTTTTAAAAATTTCACAGTTTTTGCATCGATTAGTGACCATGGAACAGAAAATTGGCTACATTTTGCAAACCCATCACTCGATTTCCATAAATTTGGTATCATTACATAGGGGAGAAAATGCCCTTTCAAATGATATACAACACGATGACCTTTCAAGGTCGTTGCATTTTCAAAGTCATTTGATGTGAGCTTGACCTTTGACCTATTTTTAAGGCAATGAGTATCAATCAATTTTGACGAAATTTTATTATCTGTTAGGCAAAGAAGTATCAATTATGCCTGCAAAGTTTCAGTTTGGAGAATCAAATAGTTTGGGAGATATTCAAAGAAGACTTTTTGATATACAGGGTGTTCTAGAAATAAATGCTGGCAAAAAGACAATGTCAAGTAGTAACATTTATTTATACATTTAGGCTGCACAAATTTGCTGTAAACAGTGCTATGGTAGATATTCAAGGAAGTCTGTTTGATATAAAGGGTGTTCCAGAAATAAATACAGGCAAAAATGCAATATCAAGTACCATTTTACACTCACATGTAGGCTACATAAAATTTATGGTAAACGGTGCCTTGATTTAATGATCTTAAATACCTTGAACCTGCAGCTAAATGGCAAGGTTACTTGATTGGAGATGCTCAAGCCATACTAGATTCTGCACCAAGTTGTCTAGCAGCCAAGTACTATATGTAGAATAACACAGGTCGTAATCTCAGTTATAGTCACTTTGCCCAAACTGGTCAACATTGCCACAAATGGCTGGATGCAAAAAAAATGTCTAAAAGGCTGTTTTATGGAAATGAATGAATCTTTCTCCATGAAATTTCACCAATAGAAATCCTGTCAGTACTTATCAGTACAGTCCTAATTCACAGTCTGAAACAAGAACTTGTGAGAAAATTGCAAATTCTGATGTATCTGATATAAGATTCCATGAACATGTTACTGACATCCACACACTGATGTCCATGCTGCTTTTACACTTGCACTTTACCAACTGCACCTTCACTTATTGCACCTTACATATTGCACATTTCACTTTTTCCTTTTTCACCTACACCAGCTACCAAGAAGAGCTACCTCGAACTTTCCTTCTTGTTGGAAGCGTATATGTTTATCTGAATGTCTTATGTCTATTTATTGTGGATGTCTGTGCACACTTCATGTGTGAGTGTGTGGGTGTGTGTCTGTGTGTGTGTGTGTGTGCGTGTGCGTGCGTGTATCTAGTTCAAATTGCACATTTGGTGTCTGGTGAAACGCAATTTCAGTCCTCTGTGTAATTCCTGTTACATAGTGAATTGACAATAAAGTACACTTTGACTTTGACTTTGACTGATTATGGCACCGTTTACCATAAATTTGTGTAGCCTACATGTGAGTGTAAAATGGTACTTGATATTGCATTTTTGCCTGTATTTATTTCTGGAACACCCTTTATATCAAACAGACTTCCTTGAATATCTACCATAGCACTGTTTACAGCAAATTTGTGCAGCCTAAATGTATAAATAAATGTTACTACTTGACATTGTCTTTTTGCCAGCATTTATTTCTGGAACACCCTGTATATCAAAAAGTCTTCCTTGAATATCTCCCAAACCATTTGATTCTCCAAACTGAAACTTTGTAGGAATAATTGATACTTCTTTGTCTAACAGATAATAAAATTTCGTCAAAATTGATCGATACTCATTGCCTTAAAAATTAGGTCAAAGGTCAAGCTCACATCAAATGACCTTGAAAATGCAACGACCTTGAAAGGTCATCATGTTATATATCATTTGAAAGGGAATTGTCTCCCCTTTGTAATGATACCAAATTTATGGAAATCGAGTGATGGGTTTGCAAAATGTAGCCACTTTTCTGTTGCATGGTCACTAATCGATGCAAAAACGGTGACATTTTCAAAACTCTCTAGATTCGTGAAAAATGGTCCGAATGAGCTGAAAATTGGTATGTTACCATTTCTCAAGGATACCCACGAGTATGCCAAATTTCATCAAAATCGGAGGGGGGGTGGAAAAAAATTGAGTGGTTTGGCATGGAATGACCCAAAGACGTTCATCAACGATGAGGGGGTGGCGAGGACTGCCGCAGTGTTTTAGAACACTGACTGAAATGACAATGTCATGCATTTTCGTAGACGAAAAAAGTCGAAACACAAGTGTTTTGCATTAAGGAAAAACTGAGATGTAATCTATCTTCATGTTTGTCCTCAAGTTGATAGGCCTTGAAAACCAACTTTTGTTGCCTAACGTTGCAAACCAACACCAGCAAAAACATAACCTCCTTGGTGAAGGAGATTAATGAATTACTGGTGGTGTGCTGACTTGAGCAAATTGTGCTTGTTGTGAATAGACATCTGTATACGTCTTGTTTGGTCATTTTTTTCAACTTGCATCTCTGTAAAATCCCCCCAGAAAACAGCAAAAGTCCATCTCCTCGGATTTAAGTATTGGCTAAATATTTTATATGATGGGCACTGCAACACTTAAACCTAGACTGCGTAACCTGTCCTCCTAAACCATGTCCTCCTAAACCACGTCCTACACCATGTACGTGGAGTCATCATGGCAGTGGCTAGAATAATTGGTCCTGGCTAAATAGGCAGAGTTTGTTAGCTTGTATTCTGGGTAGGAATGGGAGACATGATGGTGCTGCCTGGATGTCAGGGATGTTTGGGGTCCTGACCCTTTTGAATGTCCCCTCTAGCGAGGACAACACATGGGAGCCAGAGGACAACCTGGACTGCCCCGACCTCATCGCCGAGTTCCTGCAGTCCCAGAAGTCCGCGCACGAGGAGAAGAAGGAGACGGGCAAGAGGAAACCGGGCGAGTCGGACAGCGATGTGGGCGGAGAGGAGAGCAGGCCTAAGAAGAGGAAAGATGAGGTGAGCCTTTCAGATGCCACCCGAGGGCTTGGCATTTGGCAGAGTGGAGAGGCCGCTTTCAGAGAGATCGGCTGTCTCCCCAGCATTTGGCCCCAGTAAGTTAGTAATGCCACTAGCCTGTGACACACCTGTGCTGTCTACACAGGTGCATCTCAATGAATTAGAATATCATGTATGCATTAAACATGTCAAAGTAAAAAAATGTGAAACGCAGGTAAACTGATTAAAATGTGCAAAGTGGGACCCAGCCTTTAGCCCAGACATTGACAGCCTTTTTGAAAGCTCAAGCACCATCCCAAAAAGTGCTCCTGTGTCACACCAATTCAATGCCAGCGTGCTGTTACCAACTTCCATGCGACAGGCGGTGCCCTCAGGAAGAAGAAGACGCAAAAAAGAACCAGGTCGACCTCAAACATGTTGTAGTGCAAAGAACTGCCAACGTGTGGGAAATGCTATGGAACAATAGCTGAAGTATTCTTTGACTACATGCCCAATTTGTTTTAAAGTCTGCGCCATTATCGGGACATCTTGAAGAGACGCCAGGAGATGGCATTCCTAAGTGCAACAGTGCACTGCATTAGCCTGGGTGTGCCCATACTGCCTGTGACGCTGCATTTACATTTCGCGAGCAAGTCGCGATAGCCAGGCTAGTACTGCGTAGACACTGGCCTGCAGCAGAGCCCACTTCACACATTTTAATGATGGACAGTTTTCCTGTGTTTCACAAATTTCTACTAAATGTTCTATTGATGATATTTAATGACCTCTTTATATTTTTTATTTGGGCCTATAGTTTGAAACTTTGGCTGTGTATTTGTTTAAAAAAATGGTTTCCCAAAGCAAACCTTACATTTTAGACGTCTTCGCTTCTTAAGTGGTGTCCAAAGAAATTCACCTATGTATCAAAACTCCCCCAAGATATTACAAGATATTTATTTATATATATCTATAATAAATATATATATATTTATTATATATATTTATGCCCTCAGCACTTCACTGGGCCTGCTTTTGCACTTCACATTACACTGAAATAAATTACCTTTTCCAGGATATTGTAATTTATGGAGATGCCCCATTGGCCATTATGGAGCTCTTTCCTACATCAGCCAAATTAGGCCCACTGGGCTCATGGAAGGATAATTTGTGTGTTTATATTTCTGTGTCTGTGCCTTTCAGGCAGAGAAGCCCAGAGGTTTCGCCAGAGGCCTGGATCCAGAGCGCATCATCGGGGCCACTGACTCCAGTGGGGAGCTCATGTTCCTGATGAAGTGGTGCGGGATCTCATCACATTTTTATTAAAAAGCACTCTTTGAAATACTACACTGTGGCTCGACTTTAACTTTGGTGCACTGGCAGTAACACCCCCCCCCACCCCCTTTTAATGTTAGTGACTCCTAGTTAGATGAAGAAAGGAGCTTTTGCATACTACCAAAGGCAGCTGACTAGAATTGGGACAGTTTATTTGTGTGTATCTCAAGGCTTCATCTTGGACAAACTCAAGACTGCGTTGCATCTGTTCCAACAGAGGTTTCCCAGTAGCTGAACTGGTAGAACAAAAGTACTAACAGCACAATGCAGCTGATTCCTCTCAAGACACACACGTGTCTATCTAAACCAAAACAGAGCCAGGGGATTGGGATTAAGATGTCTGTCATAGGAAGAGACATACATCACCCATAGATGGGGGCAGTGGTAGGCTAGCAGTTAAGGTATCGGATCTGTCGGACCACAGGATCGCAGGTTCGAATTCTGGGTCGCCAGTAGCGCCACTGAGGTTACCCTGAGCATGGTACTGTCCCCACGCACTGCTCTCTGGGCCCCCTGCTCATGTGCGTGTGTGTGGTGGGTTAAATTCAGAGGTCACTTTCGTTGTGTGATGTGTGCTGTGAAGTGAAAGTCCCATTTTTGTCATTGTGATCACACAGATCACACAGATCACAATGACAAAAATGGGACTTTGACTTCACTTCACATGCGTAACCTTTCCCTCTGTTGTTTTCCTCTCCCTCTCAGGAGGAACTCGGACGAGGCGGACCTGGTGCCAGCGAAGGAGGCGAACGTGAAGTGTCCGCAGGTGGTGATCTCCTTCTACGAGGAGCGCCTGACGTGGCACTCCTACCCCACCGAGGAGGAGGAGAAGAAGGAGGACAAGAACTGAAGGCTAGTTTAGAGGTGGCGTGTGGGGGTGGGTGGGAGATCTATTGGATGAGGGCTGGGGAGTGGCCGTTTTTAGATCATTTCCTTTATTCCCCCTTGTTTTGCTGCTGGATTAAAAAAGAAATCATGGACTTTTGGAAGCGGGCGCGGTTGTGTGAGCAGACTAAGCTGGGGTGAGCAGTGTTCAGACTGAACTATGGACAGATGAGGGGAAGGATGTGACCAACAGGCTTCTGAACAATTTCTCCATTTCTCTGCTTTGGATTATGGGAAATGTAGTTTTCACTTCCAGGAGGCTGCTCTGTCTCTCGGATCTGAGTGGATGCGTTGCCAACAGACAGGTTTATGAAAAAGTGAATGTTCATAAAGTTGTAAATTCTGACAGGTATGTAAGGAGCCATTAGTGGTCACAACTGCAAGATCGTAGTAACTTTTACTTGTTTCAGTGCTGGACATATGATCAATGTAGCGCTTAAATCACCCTTGTCTTTTGTTAGTTTCAATGTGGCCTTTTGTCTTACCATCATATGAGTAAATGCATGTTTTTACCTGGTCTAGATGGCTCTGCTTCTTTATAAATAAGACTCAACAGGATTTTATTCTTCTCTCCATTTGTAAACTACTCTTTAAGGCAGTGTGCTGGCACCCACACGCACTGAGTAAAAGTTACGTTCAAGCTTTGGAGGAGATTACTACATTTCCCATAGTTCCCTAGATTGTTCATGACAGTTAGTGTTTTTGTGTATGATAACTGTCTTTTACAGTGATTGGGCTGGGCTGGGCTGGGCTGGGCTGGGCTGGGCTGGGCTGGGCTGGGCTGGGGTGTCAAACTGTGTATATTCTAAATCAACCGAAGGACTTTGCCATAGTGTTAGTGTAACCTAATGCGCATCGTTGTGTATCGGCGTGCAGCGGGTAGGCTTTGCTGTCACGGCCAGATCGAAAACATAAAAAGTTACTGCCTCTGCCTTTCAGTTTGGTTTTGTAATCATGTTTCAGTTAGCCAGTGTTAAATGCTTCATGTGGTGTTGTGACGTACACAGCAGGATATATGTAAAAAAAAGCCAAGAAGTGCAAAAGTGAATGCGCATTGAGTAACGTGGATAGACCCTGGTACCACGTGCTGTCCAGGCTGACCACCAGGGCAATTGGATTTGCCACAGTTGTTCCAGGTCTTTGGTGCAGTTTCATGTGCCTCGTTGAACCATCAGTGAAGGGGACAGACGTGTGGCTCTGGTTGGTTTGCAGTGGCATTCTGAATGATGAGTACAAGCCCATTGGACACGTGGGGAATGTATGTTAAGGATATTGTGAACACCATTCCAGCAAACAAGCCTCAGCGATGCTCCTGTCAAGTCTTCTGTTTTGCTACAAGCTCTCTTCCAGTGCTTCAGTGATGCTATGTTGTAAATCCTCGTTTTCTCTTAAAAGCAAAAAACATGCATGTTCTACTACACTTCGTTTGTCCCCGTTAGTGTTAGGGGTTACTGTATTTTTTGTTTTTGCAAAATAAACCCTCATTTTTAAGAACCTTGCTCTTGTGATTTATCTTGATGCAATGCTTTCTGAAACAGGAGTCCTCATCTGCTAGCCTAACATACAGGGTTGCCCATAAAGACATCTTTAAACGCTACCATCTTGGGTTATAGAAGTGATGATGGTACAACATGACTGATAGATTTGATAGATCAGGGTTCCGGCGGTCATGGAAATCCTGGAAAAGTCATGGAAATTTAAATTTTAGTTTCTCCCCAACACCACCACATAGTTCTGTTATCATTAGGTCTTTGCAGTCAACAACAAATGCACTGACAGCATTTTGAATGTTAAACATTTCATAGTTAGCCCTAAAAGTATGCTAAATTCCACACACTTAGGGTGCCGTGAAGTCATGGAAAATTCACTTTAGGTCATGAAAAAGTTTTGAAATTTTGTCAGTGAAAAAGAGTGGGAATCCTGATAGATGTGTGCAAGTTTTTGCCATTTTTCCTGTAGGTAGTTGGTCTTCATGACCAAGTTCAATTTCATGTTTTGCAGAACATTATTATACTCAGATACTTTTTTAATGACTTTATCTTTATCATTGAGGTACCACTATAAAAAAACTTACAGACCATTAAGTTTGAGTGATATGGTTTATGCCCATGCAAGCAAGGGTATGACCACAATGGCCATTTAGAAATAACTACCCAAGAAAACGTCCAGTTATGACGCCAAGAACAATAAGAAACTTTTTTTTTCAGTGGTACTTTTTTTTTTTTTCAAACCTCCATGGTCTACATGCCATAGCTTGCATGGCCATAAATCATATCAATGAAAAGAACTGAATGAACTTTGACTTTGGTTTTCAATTGTGGTAGCTATCTTAGATATGTGAAACTTGTGTATTATTTGTGTGTGTGTATATGTATATATATAGTTGTACATTTGTATAATCCTAAATACTTCAATTTAGCATTTAAAATGTAGCCCTGTGTAACTCTCAAAGCAAAGTCTTAAAAAAGGCTCAACCTAAATCTTGGTGCTGGATTATTCCACAATGGCAAAAAAGGCTTCCTGTCAATCTACACCTTGCTTAGTAATTAGAGGCACCTTTTACCTGCTCCATTGTGTTTGCTGCCAACAGGTCGATTAAGCCAACATGTCCTGTGGCTGTGGAGTGCCTGGAGAGACCCAACATGGAGCTATAACTATCATCTTGTGTTGTCTCAACAGACAGAAAAAGGGCAACAGGAAATGGGGCTTATATGAATGTATGCAGAAGCAATCTGTAGTGACCAGTCATTATCTCACAGGAAATTACCACAAAACAATCATAATTTATTAACCCAGAACAAAATACCAAAACTTGCAAAGTGTATGCAACTCACACTTGTGCTACATGAAAAAGAAAACATGGCTGGTACGTTTCATTTCTTCCTGAGAGCAGCCATGTGCACAGAAAACCCAACAGTACCAGGACAGAACAGTGACAAAGACATTTGGGCTGCTGCCACACATAACCAGCTACATGATGTGCACAACACTGGCTTTGCTCCACGCCGGTGTCCGCACAAGTGTTTTGACATTCAAGTCAAAATGTACTTTTAGAGCTCATAACTGTCTGCAAAGCTTTATATTAGAAGTTTTATCTCGGACTGCACATTTGGAACCACTAGTTGTAAATATGCATTTAGATAAGTTTAGCAGACAAGCATGATTTGGCTATGAAGAGTTGAACGCCCCACCCCCCCGTCTCACGTCTGCAGGGCATCTCCGCCCTGTACACCAGTGGATTTGGCCACCTACACTTTTAGTAGGAAAACAGGTTGTAAACACTGCACAAATTTAAAAGGGTCTTGGTGGATAGCTCACCAAGAACAAAACCCTGTAATGATAAAGATGTTAAGCTTGTGTGCTAGCAATTTCCCATACATCCAAATAGCAACAGATGCTCACACTCCTCATTCAGTTCAGTGTCCCAATCACATCACTGGGGACTCTCCCACACCAACAAGCCGAAATAACTTAGAACCATAGTGTCACTATGGGAACCGCCGAGCAAGGCAAAAGACGCAGATACAATAACCAAATTTCATGTTAGGCATCAAAGGTGATGCACTCAGTAGAAATAAAGTCTTTTTTGAGTAAGGCACATTTTCCACACGGCTGAAAAACAAACGAGTATTTTTAAATGCCCTTTCTGGAGGTCTACCACACAGCCTCCATACTTTCACAACAGAACATTTTTCCACACATGCAACACTACATGTAAAGTATCCTGATAATCATACAGTTTTAAGATGATTTTGGCAATTTACACCATCTCTTGAAGTTCAGTGATCTGACTAAGAAGTTGTATTTTCTTGTCTTGCAGCAGACAGAGGGCCTCTGTTGCCCAATGGCCTTTCATTAAGAGGTGTGTGCCGTGCGGAGAGCAAGTCAACGTGAGCTTCTCTCCCATTGCACCCATCTTGTTCCCAATCTGTCAAAAGTCGACGCAGTCTGTTATGTACACTACATTTTTTTGTCCTCACTTCTTTTCACCTTTAAAAAATAGTTTACATTGGGAAGAACCACCTCCATGAGGAAATAGAAGAAATGTCTTGCTCCAGTACCTGAGTCAGAGAAACACGTTACTTATTAGAGTTCACCTGCAGGTGCTCACTTCCTCTTATCCTTCTGTTTCTTGCTGGGCTTGCACCTAGAGTTTGTGTTCGTGTGGTGAGGGGACAGCGCGACACGGCTGTCTGCATTAAACTGAAGCGAGAACTCCTGATCGGAGTAAGGCCTGTCCTCGCAGTCCCTGAGCCGGGGGAAGACTTCCTGGTAGAGGCTACTGATGCGCTGCTTCATCTCCCGAAGAGAGTGGCACAGCTCCGCTTTCTCTCGGAGCAGTCGGGCCCGGTGGCGCCGCAGGCCCTCGACGTTGCGCTCCAGTCCGACAACGACGTCCAGCTTCCTCCTGCGGCAGTTCTGCGCCGCCATCTTGTTTTTGCCCCGCCGGCGGATGTCTCGGATGAGGGTCAGCTGTGCTTCGCTCAGCTTGTGTCGCGTGAGGAGCTCGTTGAACTCCTCCACGGGGAGGTTTATGATGTGATCGTTCGAGAAGGGGATCCTCATCGCCCGGGCTCTGCGCTCGTCGCGAGTCGCAAACTTATCCTGGATGGCCACCTCTGGTGACCTCTCCACACAGCCCTTCTGGGCCTTCTCTTGATGTCGCCTGGAAGACAGCGGCTGGTTGTAGGTGTGATCGTGGCTAACGTCGTCCAGCCACGGGAGACGCTGGAAACGACTGGGCTCTGTGTAGCTTGCTCGGCACATCTTGTTGGTCTCTGCCACGTGGCCCCCAAAAGCACCCTCTTCAGAGTCTTCCATGCCCTCGTACCTGCGATCGTACCCAACAGCCCCCTCCTCAGACAGGGATCCGGTGGAGGAGAGGGACGAGGCAGAAGAGGAAGAGGAGTCTGATGACAAGCAGGAGGCCTCAGAACCGGCTGGGGAGACAGGGCTGTGGCTGAAGTTTAAGGACAGTCCTGAATCCGAGTCCTCAAGTTGCTCCTCAAGCTGGCACAGCTGGGCAGGGCTGAACCCCTCCTCCAGGGCCAGGTCCATCAGGCTGATCTCGTCCAACATGGCCTCCTCCAGCAGGGGGGCGAAAGGGGCCGCAGAGGCCGGCTCCTCCAGAAGGCCCGCCAGCAGAGCGGGGTCGACCAAGTCTGAGCCGTCACCAGCCGTGTCAGGCAGCTCAGGGGGGGACAGGAGTTCTGCCACATCAGGAGAGCTAAGGCCAAAGGGGCTGTGCTGAGAATCACCGGAGTACTGGTGGAGTGCTGATGTCTGGGCAGCATCCAAGTGGGAGAGTCCATCCAAGGGGTCGAGTGGTCTGGTCACAGGGGCTTGGTGCAGACTGGCGTCTTGATGCAGCAGGTCGTCACCAGGAGACACAGCGCGATCAAAACTGCTGAGAGATAAATCCGGACCCGCCTCATCCAACTCCATATCCTACAGAGAGGGGCAAACAGTGCAAAGTTTTGAGGATGTGCAAATGTGGGTTCACAGCACAAGAACTACATTTCTCAAAGCAACACTAAGTAGTTTCCGTCTTCGGTCACCCTAAAGGTTGAAAGCGCAATTGCCTGTTATTCGAACTATTACGCTTCTCCAAACGTAGTGCAGTTATAGCCCATGTAGGTCAGCAAAGCAAATGTATAAGTGCTCTTCACCCAGTTACAAGTTGATGAACCACTAAAACATTTTTGGAAACATTATTTTAAGGTAAAAACTACTCAGTGTTGCTTTAACACCCAAAAGACTAACTGCAGCCAAAGACCATTTGTTTACACATACTTCCTCAGTCCCAATAACAGTGAAGGACACTGATGCACATGGATTGGTGGAATGGTTGAGAGAAGCAGGCATTATCTGGGATGTACCTGGGGCTCCATGATGGCGAAGAGGTCCTGCCACTGCTGCTCCAGGTCCAGTGATGGGTCTCCAGGTGGGATGAGGGGGGACAGCAGGGGCCTTGGGGCAGAAAATAAGACATCTTCCTCCAGCCCCATCAGCTCTGGATCAGGGTGCTGATGAAAGACAGAACAGATGTTATAGGCACATGCAAAATCCTGTAATAGTTTTCCCAGGTACCTGTAGGTCTGTATAGCAGACATACATTCACCAGTAGTGATGGTTGGAAACAAGGGCATGAATGACAATGACTCATACCATCAGTAAGCACATACAATCCAGATTATTTCATGACATGATCATTTACAATTGTTTACTGATTATTCATGCAACAATTCATACCGGAGGCTTTGCTTTAACGTTGACTGTCCACATCACACCAGAGAACTACACTAAAATGTGGCATGACCATTCTAAGATGAGAGTCTGAAGTATTTTACTTCTCAACAGTAAAAGTAAAACAAACTGATTCAATAAACTGCGTGCCAAAACAGAATGTTGCTCTATCAGTAACCTTTCATCCACCTACGAGCTACGAAATCAAGCCAAGCATGTATGTCAACATGAACACAGCTAAGGGCATATAACAATGCACACACACCAAGCATGCATGTCAACATGAACACAGCTAAGGGCATATAACAATGCACACACACCAAGTGTGGATGTCAACATGAACACAGCTAAGGGCATATAACAATGCACACACACCAAGCATGTATGTCAACATGAACACAGCTAAGGGCATATAACAATGCACACACACCAAGCATGTATGTCAACATGAACACAGCTAAGGGCATATAACAATGCACACACACCAAGTGTGGCTGTGAAGTGTGTGCAAGAACTGCATGCATGTCTGAAAATCAGACCACACACCAGACTACTGCCTCTCTCCGCCGTTACCTGTGTCTCCTGCCCGAAAGGGAAGGCGTTTCCCAGCAGCTGCAGGCGCCGAGGCAGGGACAGAGACGTGTCCACGTCTGAGGCCACCAGCTAAGGATGGAGACGAGAGGAACCTCAAAATCCAAACACACCTTCCACCATCTCCTAGCTATGCAAGGCCAAGGCAGACCTTTGATGGAGCAATGACGGGGTTTTGAGCTTTGTGTAAAGTATCTATGGCAAATGGGCACTTCTTCCCACGCTGTTATTCAGCTGATTCAAAACACCACGACCTCAGCAAAAGGCCAGAGGCATGCAAACATTAAAATTCATGAGGAGTCTCCAGAGATGCCAACATATTTTAAAAATGAAAAAATATGCATTACATTGACATTAATTGCTACTGAAACAAGCTGCAACTTGTCAATAGAAACCAGTGCATGCTTCATATCCGACAGCAATATAATTATTAGTTTGCCTGCATACATGAAGGCACAAATTGAACCACTGCAAATAAGCACGCCGATTTATCTTGATCAACTGAAATGAATATCAATTAATGTAGTTTTATAGAGGAAAGGGAAGCACTTGCAGGTAAGGCTACATGTGCCAGTATGACGCTACACTGAGATACACCAACTTGATGGGTGAAGGACTAGAGTTGGACTTTAACCTGGTATCTAGGTCAGCAAAACAGAAATGTGACTCGTGTCACGGTAACCAATGCTGTATTAAAAAAAAACCTGACAATATAAGCATTCGTTTTCCCTCTAAAGACGTGTTCGTTTGTGAGCGTTTCTCTGTACACAGCTCTTTTACTGACACACTATATGTCTCATGTCGGTACATATATAGGCCCCAACTGCCATAAATCAGGAAGCGAGAGATGAAGATATCCTGCCCCCTTTTCAGTCTGGCACACACCCTCTGGCCCACTGGGTAAACGTTATGTAATATTACAGACACGCTCAAATCTGCAACAGGTTCAACAGCCTCTTTATCTCATGCAGCCCATTTCAGTTCACAACAAATTGCCATTAATCAGTCACTGTTTCTTAAAGAACTAGCCACCCTGGCATGCAGCTGATAAAGCGGATATATTGGAGCGAGATGATGGCATGTTTTTCCATGCTGGCATATGTTGGTTTTCCTGCATTTTACCTAAAATGATCGGTTTATCACCACATTATCAGTGGATAAATATCATAAAATCAGCAGACGGTGTGTAAAAACACTTTTTTTCCCTAATAACTGATGTGAACACCACATTCAGTCAAACCATTTTATATATTTGTAGAGCAGTCCCACACAGTGCCTGTTCCTACATTCCATGGATGAAGTAGTTGATGTTTTTGGGCTTTCTTTAATGCATTTAGAGAGCTGTGCACTTTCTGAAAGATCCTTCTTCCTCCCACAGACAGACACTGATATTCTGCAGCCGTATGTCTTGGCCCAAAGCATAATGTTGCATAATGTAACCAATGATGGCATGCCATAGTTGGCCTGAGGCAGCCACAATGAATCTGTAGAAATGTGTCAGTCTATCGGTTCTTCACCCCAGTACTGACACACACACACACACACACACACACACACACACACACGAAACACTGGGGCACAGGATTTTATGTACATGAGGATATCACTTGTTGGGAGAAGAGCATTAATTCGCCTTTAAAGTTTTGGAGATAAATGAAGCCGATATGATGCTGCTGATGTTGTGGGCAGATAGTCAAAAACAGAACCATCTGGTTTTCAGATAAGAAGTATTGTGCTGGTTGAAAACCACAAGCTGTAATACGACAAGAGGTCGTCGTCCCAACCATAAAACAAGATGATGATATCATGTCTTGGGATGGTTTTGCTTTCTAATTATCAGGGTCTCTCATACCATCACTGACAGAAATGCGAATTCTGCATTTTCTCCAGCAAACCGCAAATGTATCTCAGGCCATCCTTCGGGGAAGAGGGTTTGTGCCTTGCAGACACATCCATTCAAACCACATGCAGCACTAGCACTGAAGGTTTATCTATAAATTTTGCCTTTGAAATGGCTGAGCTTAAGTCTGAGATGTGTAAGCAGAACCAGACTCCGCTGAGCTGTTGTGTGTAGGACTGACCAACACCTCAGTGGTAGTAATTACTGCTATAAAAGGGTTAACATCAGGTAGTGGACAGGGCTCACACCTGTTTCACACTTGGATCATTTGATGTTGGATCTTGCGGTCATAAAACAAACTGTACACAATTCTGTGTGCAAATATTCAGTTAGCCTCCCTTGAATTTAGTTGGCTGGATCACATCTTGGGTCCTATTTAGGCAGACATTCAGGTGTTTCTAAGCTCTTCATAACAAAAAACTGCATCTTAAATGCACATGTTAACAGCCATGCAGCCTTTGGGGCATGTTGTCTGGAGACATCACAAGCAGACAGTCCATGGTCAGATCTTACCTGTTGTCCGTCGGCCCCAAAGGGCGGGTCCTGCCGGGCATAATACGGCCCTCCAGCTGTCCACATGTCAGCATGCAACCGGTTGGCTCCATCATCGTCATCACCAAAGGAGCTCAGCAGAGGCTCCAGTTGCTGCTGATGGTTTCTGTAGCCAGGACCTTCGGACTGCCGATCAGGACCCGTTTCCTGCTGCCACAGCAGGCTCAGCTCGTCATCCTGCAAAACAACAAAATATGAGGAAGAGTGAACACGTCATATTTGATGCTACTTTGAACGTAGAATTGATTGGCTTGGCTTTCATAAAGAAACAAATAAATAAAGTTAGCATGTCATCAAGTGTGTCAGTTCATGGATTGGCTTTCAAAACAAAACCCTCTCCGTTTTCTGTGGTGTACCTCGATGCCCAGGGGATGGTATAATAGGTGTATTTTGAGTGGAGTGTCTGGTATGCACTATGCAGACGGTGGCATATGGGCTGTGACTATGAAAAGTGCCTCATGCCAGCTACAGCCCCCTTGGTGCCAGGCCTGGGGTATTATCCGCAAGCCATCCCTGGTGCCCAGCACGGGGTATTATCCGCAAGTAGGGCTGGGCGATATGGCTGAAATCTGTATCACGATATAAGTGTTTCATATCGTTCGATATCGATAATTATTGAAACATTGTGTGACCTATTTAAAAGTAACAGGAGGGAAAAATCTATTCATTTTTATTTTTTTAACTTAACCTTCCTCTGACAGGCAATAAGCATTCAGGCAAAATGACTGTCAAAACACGTTCAATGTTATGATCACAATGAAAACTGAGTGATCCGAGAAAGCTCCGGCTGTCTGAACAGTGTGAACACATTAGGAAAAGTGGTTTTGATAAAGTGGTATTGTATCATTGAAAATATATCGATATGGCGATATAGTGTCAAATACATATCGATATAAATATTACGATACGATATTACGATAATATCGATATATCGCCCAGCCCTACCCGCAAGCCATCCCTGGATAGCCTGCACATTTCATGCATACAGAAAAAACTCAGCGTTTTTCTATACAAATCAGTCTACCAATCACAAAATACACAAGGGGACAGCTTAAAATAGATGCCACCTTTGCATGCACCCCACCTAGAGCGCTGTTAAGCCCACTGCCACAGTTGATCGTGCGTCCAGGCATGTGCTAAATTTAGAGTGGCCCCCAAGCTCACCATCTGATCCCACATTTAATGTAGCAACACCTCAGCTGTTGAGGAAAAATGGCTTTATACCTTCAAGAGAGGAGACTGGATGACGGAACATCATTCATGACCTTGATTGGGCTGATGTATGGTTGTGGGAAGACGCATATCTGAGTGGAGGGACTGGCAGAGCTATTAAATCACCAGTGAATGTCACTGCTGACCTCCACCATTCACCCGACTGTTAATGGAGATCGTGCCCAAACCATGTCTCTTCCTGAGCACCAAGTATTTGCTGTGGTTGAAATGGGGTCATCACTTTCACTTCACTGTCTGTCAATACTCCTATTACGTTTACGGCTATGATTTCGGAGTTTGACCAGCAACATTTAATGAACAACTGCCCATCCATGATCAGACTTTGTTACTTTATGCTAAATCAGTCTTCCACTATGGATCCCCCATGTTCCACTGTGTATCTATGCAATGTTATCTACCCTCCTCTACCGCACTGGTCTTACTAGTGAACATTTTAAGGACACAGGAGAACATGGGCGATGTCTAGAGTATGGACACGAGAACATGGGCGATGTCTAGAGTATGGTTGGTTAGGGTTCATGGGCGATGTCTAGAGTATGGTCGGTTAGGGTTCATGGGCGATGTCTAGAGTATGGTCGGTTAGGGTTCATGGGCGATGTCTAGAGTATGGTCGGTTAGGGTTCATGGGCGATGTCTAGAGTATGGTCGGTTAGGGTTCATGGGCGATGTCTAGAGTATGGTCGGTTAGGGTTCATGGGCGATGTCTACAGTATGGACACAGGTTAGGGTTCATGGGCGATGTCTAGAGTATGGTCGGTTAGGGTTCATGGGCGATGTCTAGAGTATGGTCGGTTAGGGTTCATGGGCGATGTCTAGAGTATGGTCGGTTAGGGTTCATGGGCGATGTCTAGAGTATGGTCGGTTAGGGTTCATGGGCGATGTCTAGAGTATGGTCGGTTAGGGTTCATGTGTCTGTGTGTTGCCCTGCTGCTGTTGTTGTGGGCACAGAAGTTGGGGACACCAAGCCTTGGTTCTGTGTAGTCTGTATGTCCCTCTTGCTTAACAGGTGCTCCTTAAATTTGATCTCACTGAATAATAAACCTATTTAGTTCTCTGGGCTGGGTAAACATGGTGGCAGGCTCCTAAGATCATGTGCAGTGCTTTCCAGGGCTGGTTTAGTTCTCTGGGCTGGGTAAACATGGTGGCAGGCTCCTGAGATCATGTGCAGGGCTTTCCAGGGCTGTTTTTGTTTACGCCTCTGTTTCTCCATCATGTGAATGCTCAATGTGTCGGTATTATATTATGAGCGTAACAAACAGGACGTGTCAACTGGATCCAGCGTCAGGTCACTCTCAGTGGCTGAGAGTGGGTGTTCAACACTGTCACTCTTCTAATGCGAAAACAGCTGTACCGAATAGACACCGATCACTTGACTAGTAAACAGGTGTTGCAAAAGTAAATGTGTGTGTGTGTGTGTGTGTGTGTGAAGCCCCATCTCATCAAATTTCAAAACAAGCCACCATGTGATGCAGGGGGTCAGGGAAGCCAAGCCAAGCCAAGCTCGTTCCTCCTCAGATGCCAATCACCCGAGTCCACAAACATGTCCAGTCAAGTGCTGTAGGAAACATGGCCTACACTGGGCAGCGCAGCTGAGAAGTCCTGCGTACACACGAACACAGTGACCTACTTATATTTCCCAGAAATGCTCTGCTGTACCCAGGAAAGACAAACACAAGACAACTCAAGTCATCTTTTTTCTCAGCCCCAGTCTGCACTTATTGATCCAATTGATTGAACTGACGAACAAAACACTCAAGTCCAGGAACAGTGAATCAATCAGCATCTGACAGGGAAAACACAGGAAAGTTCTGGACAAGTTAGGCGTCACAGAAGCAACAAGCACGCGTCTATATGCTTTGATCCAATTTCCCTGACACTGATTAATCTGAAGGTCTATAATTACTTTTACTTTGTGTGTGTGTGTGTGTGTGTGTGTGTACAAAGAAGTTTCATCCAAACACTTATTACTGTGATATTGACAAGTAGTCCCAGTCCAAGTCCCTTGGGATCAGAATGTGTTGTCCCATATCGGTCTGCTTAGGACAACTTGGGGACATCAGCTGGTTCTGAGCAGAGAGAGGAACAGTGTTGCCAAGTTTACCTGTTAAAAACATGTGTGCTAAAACGCACATATGTCTGTAATACCTACATGCCCAAGACACACCCGACCTCAGCAGGCAGCCTTTTCCAGACAAATCATAATGAATACAAGTGCAGAGGTGAAGGGTGTGTGTGTGTGTGTGTGTGTGTGTCCTTTACTCATGTCAGACTAACAAACACATGCCCTAAGTGAAGAGGTGAAGGGTGTGTGTGTGTGTGTGTGTGTGTGTGTGTGTGTGTGTGTGTGTGTCCTTTACTCATGTCAGACTAACAAACACATGCCCTAAGTGAAGAGGTGAAGGGTGTTGTGTGTGTGTGTGTGTGTGTGTGTGTGTGTGTGTGTGTGTGTGTGTGTGCTTTACTCATGTCAGACTAACAAACACATGCCCTAAGTCCAGAAATAGAGGAGTGAGTCACGCGCAGGCAGACCAATCTGATCTACTGGGCGTGCAGATGCACTTGTGTGGCCACAGCTTGCTGGTGCTGCAGCAAAAGCATTATGGGATGGGTTAGCCCGTTTGGGGAAAAACAAGTCCCTTGCCTGAGATGAGGCAACAGGTTCAAGTCAACAAGCGCATCAATCCATGTGACAGCAGGCATGTGAAGGGACAGCGTTGACGAATGGAACACTGAAGGTGACAAAAAGGGCAAAACCAAATTCCCCTACTGTCCTGAACAGACGCCAGGTGAGAGAGAGAGAGAGGGAGAGACAGAGAGAGAGAGAGGGACAGAGAGAGAAAGGGAGAGGAAAAGGGGAGGGAGAGAGAGAGAGACAGAAAGAGACAAAGAAAGAGACAGAGGAAAAAGGAAGAGAGAGAGAAAGAGAGCGAGAGGAGAGAGCAAGGAAAAAAGAGAGAGAGAGACAGACAGAGGGAGATTCCCCAGGCAGAGTTCACAGCAGCTGTGAGAGCTGGGCACCATGCCAAAACTGCTGACATACTCAGACTGAAACAGCAAGTGCAGGCCAGCCAACCTTGAACTTGCCAGCGTAGCAAGCTTTTTCTTCATTAATGAAAATCTGTGACAGACAAATGTCTGTAGATATTCCTCTTTTGTAGCCATCACATATATTATTCATATGTGGGCACTGTGAAAAGATTTTCTAGAGAAAGTGGATTCTCTGTCTTCATTTCTTTGTATGGCTCTGACTTCACTGACAGGCATCCTTTGTAATAACATGTTAAGAATATGGCTCTTCCAACCAACATGGTAAAAATATCTGCCCGTCTGAACGAGTGTTTCTTTTTGTGAACTGGCCCACAATTACCAAACATTTGCATCATCGTCTCCAGAGTTTTCCCGAAGCTACCAGTAGGGGCAGACGCGTCAGACAGCCAGCGCTGAATAGTCAGTCACATGGTGTCAAGTTATCCGGGTCTCTCTCGGTCACTAGGACACCACAACAGCTGTTAAGTAAGAGCAGACCTGTCGCGCCGTGCCCTTACACGCAGACACCCGATGCCTGCGACAGAACTTGTACCGACAACAGAAAGGACACCAGGACACCCCAGGACAGGAGACGACAGTGCCCAATGTTGCTACTGACACACACACACACACACACACCGATGTAAACAAATATATCCCATACATTTGGTGGGACGGCCTGGAAACTATTCAGTGTGCCTGCTTAATTTACCCAGGGCTTATTCCCCACTGATCTCCTGATCATTAATAACAGGGTTCGCTGAACAGCTGCCTTGCTGTACATCTGTGTCTACAGAAGAAATATCCAATAACAGCTGATCTCCACTGCACTGCTTTTCAAATGTCCTTGTCTTTATCAGCTGGTATACTTTTAGCATGAATGTCACACAAAAACCCTGATCAGGTGGAATGCAGTGAACTCCACAAGATCTCCACCAGAATTTACTTCCTGGAATGTGCCAAAGTCCTCAGGACTACAGATAGCTCTGTTCTTATCATAAACCCAGAGGGAGAAGCATCCATGAGCTACTTGTTTACTGACAGTGTTACTGGGAGCAGTACTGAGGGCAAGAGAGTGTTTCACAAGGCAGGTCATGCAGTTCCCCTCAGCACAGGTTCTGTGAGTTTTGTGAGTTTGTGTCAGTTTGAGACAAGCATGCACACATCAAACTAGGTCATTAAGCCAGCCGAGCTACCTCTGTGATGACGTCACCACCGCCTTCCTGTTGTTCGCCTCTCGGGAGCAGAGCTGCCGCCCCCAGGGGGGTGTTGTTGCCGACGGCGACCTGTCCATACCCCAGTTCTCCGATCCCTCCATCCTCCAGTCCTCCTCCTCCACTTCCTCCTATTCTAAGGCCCAGGCCTGAGATATCCCCGGGGTCGTCCCGGCTGCCGTCCCCCTCCAGCTGCCCCCCCTGGCCGGACGCGGGCCCGGGCCCCAGGGGCTCAGGCTCCCGGTGCACCAGCCAGGCCTCCACCTCCGTGGTGGGCAGCTGCAGCCGGTCCAGGGCCCGCACCCAGCTGAGGAGCCGGCGGGTGGTGAAGAAGCCGTCCAGGTCCACGCTCTTCGGGTGCACACCCTGGCCCTCCAGAGAGTTGCGGAGGTTGTGGAACTGCGTTTGCGTCAGGGCGGAGCTCTGGCCCAGGATGATCTCCCGTAGAGGGGGCAGGTATGGGTCCACGTCCACCCGCACGCCGCACAGGCTGAGCAGGATCGCCACCTGAATTAGGCCCTCCGTCAGGTACTTCTTCAAGTACATACTGCTGTTGGCTGGGGAAAGATCCCCAACATACACCACAGCTGAATATCTTTTGTCTTGTTGTTTTTGAACACTTGTTTGTAAACTAAGTGTTATAGACTTCAATTTTGCTGGTGTCCAGTGCTATTTAGTCAAAGATTCAGATATGAGATCAGAAATAGCCTAAGTTGTTTTGTTGACGAAAATAATTTGAGGGATGAAAATGCTTCCTGTCAACAACCGAGTCTTCTCATCACCAGGCGCGTCTAATAACATCCTGAAAGAAAAACGAACACGTGTTAGCTCACAATGTTAAACTCCCAGCCTTACTATGCAAGAGAAAACCGCTACGCTAATAAAAAAAGTATTACTTTCAGATAGACAATGTCACGATTCTAACACAAAGACATTCCTCTGACGGCCCCGCGGTCTCATGTGCAGTACCCTGTCGCTTTTCGAAGCTCTCTTTCGGTTTGGACTTCTTTGTCTTCGCAGGCTTATCAGTGAAGCACAGTCACATACTTCTCGAACCTGCTAGAACATTTTCAGGGAAGTTTTGGTCGCACTTCAACGGCTGGCACATGATGTAATCTGAACTTGTCCCGGGAAAGCAGGCTACATGTTCTAAGCCTCTCACAGCCGGGAGAACAGACATGCGCCGCTGTTACACACAGCCTTTACAACTACAAAAGATGCAACTAAGTTTCATCTGGGTTGTAACAGACTTTTACATAAGCTTTTACAGGCTACCTAATTGTGTCACACTACCGTTACACCGTTCAGTTAAACTGTTACTGGTAGGATATTGGGGCATGGCGAGCCTCGACTTGTGAAATTTGGGCATTAAGGGAAAAGCACAAAGAAACGCCTGCAGCAGGTGCTAAACTTTAACCGTTAAAGGAAGCCGAAGCCTGATCTGGGGGAGCTGTCACTGGATTGATCTCGCCCAAAACATTTTCTAAACTTTTACAGAGCAGAAAAGATCCAATCCTTGGTCGTAATTTCTACTTGCTCTTTCATACCATTCACGATTCACAGTTAAAATGGACAGTACATCATACCAAAAGCCCAGAACCGCACTATTCCAAGCCCAGTTCACGAGTTCGTTCCAAGCTAGCTGCTATTGTCTGCCTGAGCGCATGGGTTGCCACTGCTACAAAATAATGCAATACACTTAACTCGAAGCCAGAACATCCCTATCGGGATACAAACAAACTGATCGATGAGAAAAGTATGGTATATTCGGACTTACCCATCAGGAACGTTAGCGTACTGCCTATAAACACAAACAAAAAGTGCGTTGACTGGCTTCTTTGTGTGGGTTAGCGACAGAACTTCACTGACTGCACCCTGTTGGGTAATTGCATTTATAAACTCCTTAGCAGCCGGTGAATCACCAGTATCTCCTCCCAATGTGACGCGAAGGGTTTCACTTTTCTCCACCCGGCAACAGCACTGTCTTGGCAAGTCTGTTGCACAAGATTAAACCTAACCTACTTCGGGAGTACTGGTTATTGTTCGCTGCGCTCACAACCATGCGGAATTGCTTGCGCCGGCTCTGCTTTCCTATTGGTCAGTGGGATAGCTTGAGCCTGGCAACTGTTCAACAGGTGGCAGACAATGCACTATGACAGTGTGTGTGTGTGTATCAACAATTACTCGTCTAAACATCCCAGTTTTCGGCTTTTCGATTCACAAATTAAACACATGGGAGCTACTAGATTGTAGCTATTGGCGTGGCATAGCCTTGGCCTTTCTAGTCAATATGAGTTAAAAGTTTGGCGTCAGAAAACTTTGCCTGTCTTTCATAGATTAACGGATATTAGTACACAAAGACTCCAGCACAACCCAGGCTCTTTGTCCCCACGTTTCAAGAGCATGCAGCCAAATCATGCGCCCCTAGTGGCCACACTGAAGTAAAGAAGTAAAACTGCTTTATTTCAGAATGCACGCCTACTGCTATGTTTTATAATTGTCTGTCCACTTAGGGAACCTCCGTTCACTTAAACATAATCAGGGGGCTGCAAATACCTATGCAGTGTAGACTTCCGATGTACTAGGCCTAATGTGCACATTTGCGGAGGGTTGTGGGCTAAATATACATCAGCCTTTTAGGTAGTATGGATTAGGTCTCTAGATGACAGCTAGCCATGTCCATAGGCCCAGCCTGCAGCTTTGTGTGTCCTGCAGGATTTGTGCGTCGGCCGGGTACCTTTAAATGTGTAATGCCTCACAGCAAGATAGATATCGAGAACAACTTGAGTTGTCGCTGTATTTTAATTCCGATATTGCACAACGATAAACTTTATGCTGTAGCCTATATCAGGCTATTATATAGCTGATTTTAAACATGTTCAACAGGCCTCCCCAATGAGCAGAGGCCAGACGCTGCGTAAAAAGCAAATACCATTCGAGATAAGTGGCCGAAACGGATATGAAGTAGCCTATTTATAATCACACCAGCACACTGCGAGTCTCTGATAACTCGGCGTTGTCAGGGTTTTAACAAACAACAAAAAACTACAAATAGAAAGATCCTGTTGCATGGATTAAAGTATGCACGTCTGACATAACGCCGGTTTGGCAGACCACGCCATTTTGGTTCTTGAACCGCGTGATTATAGCACTGGTGGGCATCTCCGACGAGCCCAAATGGTGTGCTCAGTAGCTCAGTTTCAGCGTAAATCTCATACCCACAGTTAGGTCCGCCCACCCGTGACTCAGAGGAGTCTACGAGCTCTGCTGTAATGACAGCTCAAACCTGTCCACGTCAACACAGGAACAACACCATGGACTCCTTGGCTCTGGTCAGTAATTTGCAAATATTTCATGTTATCCACAATGTACTTTAACCTGATTGCGTCTCAGGCGTTATCCAGCTCGAAGTTCTAATTTCAGGTCTGAGATTCTGTCTTGGATTCTGTGTGGGAGCTTGAATCCTGTGGAGTCGAGCTAAAAGGCTACTTAAAGCCAGATGGACACCTAACATTTATTTGCAGTGCGGTACAATTTTGAAATGAACGTCTGTATTGCATTGCTTGCCATTGTGTACAGTTCTCAATGCAGCAACCAGTACTATGCACTTTTCGTCTCTCCACAAAGAATAGCTTAACCTAGTGTCGCATATAGCCTCGACCAGTTGCCAGTCAGATCACAGAAAAAGCTATGGTGCAGGCTTAAAGTAAAATGTCGCACAGAACAAAATTTTAAATCACATAACAACAAATAATTAACCTTAACTAATCCAGCTTAGTAAGGATATCTTTCACGTTGCATCATTTATTCCTTCGAACACACTCGCTGCACTTTTTCCGATAGCAGCGCAAACTTATTAAACCCAGCGCAGCAGACCAATCCGTGGCTGTACCGAGTGGGACGTGGATGCCACGTCTTCGGTAGGTCGTTTCACCCCGGTTGGAAAAAGTGTGTCGCCGCAGCCAGCTTTCTCTTGAGCTGTAGATATTTTAATTATTCTACAGGTGGGTTAAATGTCGTGTCAGCAATGATTGTGAGACGAGACGAGTTTATATCTTTTTTTTCTCTGTTTGTATTTTATATGCCTTTTATACGCGTGTAACAATCCACATTTGTGTGTGATGATGTTGTAATAATTTAGATATATTTCCAGTTTCTTTGGCGTTTATTTTGACATAAAACGTCATATAGCCTAGGCCCCCACCCCCACCCTGTGATGGAGTACCCCCCCTGAAATGGTCCTTTCATTCAGCAAAAGCCCTCTTCTGCCAAGCCCCTTTCTGATATCATGATCTGTAACAAAAGGTGGAGTCAATTTGCAGGGAATGGCACGTTTTAAAGTACTGTGTTGCAGTTGTAACCTCTCACAACTAAGTTCTTCTCCATATGGCATCCCACCAAGCGGGGGCAGGAGACGGAGGCACCGTTAGGCTAACATCCCTGAGGTTAATTTTTACCAGCTCCTCTCTGCTCTCCTGGCCGAAGCTCCTCTCTGCTCTCCTGGCCGAAGTTCTGTGATACACTAAGACTCGAAGTCAGTGGCAGTCAGTGCATAACAGAACTTTGGCTCGGAGCAGCGCGGCACCGATGGAGGAGGACATACCACTCTGCTGTACTGCCCCACAAAACCAGAAGGCAGTAACTGCATATTTTATCAAAACTGAGTTTACGCTGGAAAATGACTTTATAACACATCCTTTGTCTTGTGACTAAATCTTTTGCTTCTTCCTATTAATAAAGTACATAAAAGCATCACCACTATTTCACCTACAGCATGTTTGACTGGGCAGCGTGACAACGTTAAAGGCTTTTATCTCAGTTTCTATGTTCACAGGGTCACTGCACTTTGCCTTTGTAGGGCAGCACGTGTCTCTGATGCCCGTAATGCAGTCACATACCTATTTCCTTTCTTGGCCCGAGCATCCATTTACTGATTGTCATTGTCATGCTTTGCCGCTTTTTTATCTCTTTTTTTAGGAACCGTCGCTCTACACCGTGAAGGCTGTATTCATTTTGGACAATGATGGAAACAGACTTCTGTCCAAGGTAGAGGTCATTTTATTTTACACCACCCCCATTAGTATTTTCAAACATTCTTTATGCCCTCTTGACTCTGCTAAACCCCGGAACCTCTGATACATTTCCCTGCAATCATTTTGGCGTACAACTGTCACTTTTTCCTAAAGACAAAGTCTATGTGCCTTATAAATGTCCCATATGACTTCCCTTTTTCCAGTACTACGACCCTGAGCTCTACCCATCGATGAAAGAACAGAGGAGTTTCGAGAAGAATGTCTTCAACAAGACCCACAAAGCTGATAGTAGGTGTCTTAGTGTCTTGCCACTGTGAGTTGAGGAATTTACAGCCAAAGATATAGGCAGTGTAGACCAGCTATGGACTATTGCTTGGTTGCTGGAAAATATTCCTTCGCTGAATTCTAAATTCCTCGCTACCTCTCACGAGACAAGGTCAGATAGATCTTCTTTCAATACTGGACACGATCTGTGCATAGCATCAGAGATACTTTCGAGCATAGATTTCGTGGGGATATATAGGTTTAACAGTTGTCTTGGTTTTATTTCAGAAAGCTGTTTTTAATCACAGCCAATGGCCCATGAGCTATTCCAATGAATGTATGTGGCAGTGTCGGCTGTGAGCCAATTGGTCGACTTTTTGAATGTGGAGCTTCTGCTGTGTGCCGATTGGCCAGTTCTACTTTTTTTTGTGTGAGTGCACGTCTCGATCCTCGAGGGGCTGGCAGCTAGGGTTACGGCTGACAAAAGAGTGGAGAACCTGTTCTCTGACTGACTGTGTTTTTTCTGTGGCACGACAGCCGGAGAAATTGAGGGCTCCACCTGGCCTTCAGGTGTGGCAGTATGATCACCTTTCACCCCCACTTTAATCTATACCTCGCTAACCCACAGACTTAACGCAGAACTACGCCTTTATGTCAAGCCAGAGTATCAGTTATAACACACGCCACTCTCCAATAGACCTCCTTTGTCCTCGCAGGTTCATTCATCCACCCTTGCAGCCCTTTTCTCATTCTCTCCCTCTCTCTCTCATTCCCTTATCTCCATGCTCTCATTCCATTCTCTTTCTTTCTTTCTTTCTTTCTTTCTTTCTTTCTTTCTTTCTTTCTTTCTTTCTTTCTGCCTCTCCCACTTTCTGTCTCTGAGCAGATGAGATAGCGTTCTTGGAGGGGATGACAATTGTCTACAAGAGCAGCATTGATCTGTTCTTCTACGTGGTTGGCAGCGCGCAGGAGAATGAGGTACGCCAAGCAGGGCAGTGCCAGTGCCAGAGCGCTTTGCCCACATCGCTGCTATCAGAGCGCTTTGCCCACATCGCTGCTATCGCTGCTATCGCTGCTATCGCTGCTATCGCTGCTATCGCTGCTATCGCTGCTATCGCTGCTATCGCTGCTATCGCTGCTATCGCTGCTATCGCTGCTATCGCTGCTATCGCTGCTATCGCTGCTATCGCTGCTATCGCTGTGGCCTTGGCTCATTGTGTTTGTCAGTTTGTCAGGTGTCAAATCCACCAGAACAACATGGCCACACCTCTTTCTCTCCTCAGCTTTACTTTTCAGCACAGCTATGGGCTCTATTTCCTGTTTATTTCAGCCTCTGACCAAGCTCTTTGCCTCTCCATATAGAGCATCTAACCAGCTCTTTGCCCTCTGTATAGAGCGTCTGACCAGCTCTTTGCCTCTCCGTATAGAGCATCTGACCAAGCTCTTTGGTCTCTGTATAGAGCCTGAATGCCTGCCATTGCCCAGGCAGCCTAGCCTGGTAAACCTGCCCCTCGTACTTCATTTCATTTTGTACAGAGGGTCTGGACCAGACACCGTCAGAAACGATTTCTTCCTGGAGGTGTGAACTCTGCTGTAGTTTAAAACAAGCCTCTGCCTTCCCCAATCGCTAACGCCTGGTCATCACGTATGCAATTACCCTACTTACGCACTACAATTCAAATGTAGCACGAAAGGTCAACATCACGGCTAACGAACACACCCTCTGTTCGCTGATTGGTTTGGTTTGCTGGGGCCGACTACATGACCCTCAAGAGATTCCGGTCCAGACCCTCTGTACAACATGAAATGAAGTACGAGGGGCGGCTTTACCAGGCTACAGGCAGCCCCCCCGTGTGCACCTCTTCTCTCCATCTGCCCCCCCCGTGTCCCTCTTCTCCCTATCTGCCCCCCATGTGCACCTCTTCTTACTATCTGCCCCCCCCCCCGTGTCCCTCTTCTCTCCATCTGCCCCCCATGTGCACCTCTTCTCTATCCGCCCCTCTCAACAAATATTTCTTACGTGTTATTAAACTGACAGCATGTTCAAGACGAACACGTTTTGTCACAAAGCCGTCCTCAGACGCTGATGCTTTTGTCTTGAACATGCTGTCCGTTTAATAAATTGTAAGAAATATTAGTCAAGAGTGGGTTATGTTTCCTTGATTCAGTTATTGTTCTTTTTTGTGCACCCAAAGACTTTATTATATATTTTTGTGCGCCCAAAGACTTTATTATTTATTTTTTGTGCGCCCAAAGACTTTATTATTTATTTTTTGGGCGCCCAAAGACTTTATTATTTATTTTTGTGCGCCCAAAGACTTTATTGACATCCTCCTCTCTGCCCCTCTAATCTGCAGCTCATGTTGATGGCCGTTCTCAACTGTCTGTTTGAATCGCTCAGCCAAATCTTAAGGTACGTCCTGCACACATTCTTACAAACAACAGCGACCTACAACACGTCATTCACCTACAAACACATATCATGTCATAGCCTGGTAATAACGCATAGCAACCTGTTGCTGAAATGGTAATTACATAGAAATAAGGGGAGGTATTGTAGTATGAAGTGACACTGTGTGAAATGTTTTTTAACTGGATTGGGCGTACATGTCTGAAATGCATGTCAGTGTTCAAGTCCACTACCAAATCCAAGTGCCAGTACGGTAACCATGGAAACCTGTGCAGTGCCATCTCACCCCCCTCTCCCTCAGCATTTCTCTGAGAGTGTGTGTGTGTGTGTGTGTGTGTGTGTGTGTGTGTGTGTGTGTGTGTGTGTGTGTGTGTGCGTGTGTGTGTGTGTGAGAGAAAGAGAGAGAACGAGAGAGTCTCCCATTAAGCTCTGAAAAAGCTTGCCACACCCTGAAGAGGGGAAAGCCATTAGTCATGTGTGCATGTGTGCATGGGCTGGGCTCTCACCAAAACACTAATGGGCCCTTCATTACCACTTTGTTTGACTTTCCATGCCATGTACTGATCAGGGAAGTGTGTGTGTGTGTGTGTGTGTGTGTGTGTGTGTGTGTGTGTGTGTGTGTGTGTGTGTATTTGTGTGTATTTGTGTGTTTGTACGTGTGTGTACACATTTGTAGCTTTAGCTAATGTGTCTCTCTGTCTGTGTCTTCTGTGTACACATCTGTAGCTTTAGCTAATGACATCAGATTAAAAGGAAAAACAGATTAATCCTGACCTTTATTCAGTAACTTCTGACTTGGATGGGTTAGCATGAAAGCATCACAAGCAGCTAATGCATACACCATAAGCTACCATAGTTAATGCATACACTAAATACATACTCCCAAACTTCTTCTGTAAGCTCCTGAAATAGCAAATCTGGCGACTGTTTCTGACGACAACAGAAAAATTCTTCTAATTCTAATGTATGACTACCACAGTTTTCTCTGACGTTTTGTATTTAATGGTGCCCTAGTTTGTAAAAGTAATGATTGACCTTCAAATATCAATCAGTACCTGTCATTTAATGGTCATACTGGTTCTAGATCTAACGTAAATGTTGCGGCTAACATAAATGTTGCATTGTCAGTGGGACAATAACATAACAAATGACATCATCAATCATACAAACATAACATCATCTAACAACTTTTAGCATCATTTCAGTGAACCAATAGCAACCTTAGGGGATAACTTGTTTGCAACAGTGGCTACAACCCGCTCTGATATCTGCTTAGTTGTCCCTATTCCAGCATATTCCAGGGGCAGTTGTGGCCTAATGGGTAGGGGGTTGGTGTTGGTGTGTGCATGCAAATGTAATGCAATATATACTTCTCTACTTTTTTCTTTCCTTAGTGGCCTTGCTGTTTGAATGTCTTTGAGCAGGCAACTGCACAATGACAGTAAAGGCCTTGAATCTAGACTATACCGAATGCCGCTTCATACAAATGTGCAGTAACAGCTGTTTCCCTGCTCGCTGCTGTTTTCCCGCCCTCGCAGGAAGAACGTAGAGAGGAGGTGCCTGCTGGACAACATGGACGGTGTCTTCCTGGTGGTGGACGAGATCATCGACGGCGGGTAGGACTGCCTGTCCCATTTCCACCAGCCTTGGGCAGTATTTGTGTACTGTATACTGGGCAGTATGTGTATACTGTATACTGGGCAGTATTTGTGTACTGTATACTGGGCAGTATTTGTGTACTGTATACTGGGCAGTATTTGTGTACTGTATACTGGGCAGTATTTGTGTACTGTATACTGGGCAGTATTTGTGTACTGTATACTGGGCAGTATTTGTGTACTGTATACTGGGCAGTATTTGTGTACTGTATACTGGGCAGTATTTGTGTACTGTATACTGGGCAGTATGTGTATACTGTCTACTGGGGTCTTCTTAAATACCGAAGATATGATTTTTAATACTGTGGCCTCAGACAGGTCACAGTGAGACATACTGAATTAGTTTGCACACATCGGAATGGTGGAGATATGCTCTGATTGATCCAAAAGAAGAATTTTCTTGCATTATAGAAAAAGTTATAATAAAAAAACAAATATAATACATACCGTAGAGCTACTTCATAGACTACTTGTCTGATTTATGGCCATATCTACTGACATTAACTTCTTAACTCATTAAAATCTTAAATACTGACATACCGAGGCATTATGTCAGGAAAATATCGAGGTATGAAAAGTGGGATACCGCCCCAGCCTAATTCCACCACAGAAGAGATGACTTAAAAAGCTGAAATATGATAGTAGGACGGTAGGACAGAAAGGAAGCAGGGCGTTGCCGTGGGATCCTACATATGTGTAAGAGAGAGAGAGTGGTCATATGTGCAGAGTAGGCCTGGGGGGCGGGTTTGAGACACCTGCAGGATTTAGTTTCTCAACAGGTGTTGCTCCAGTAACAGCACCCTCACATCAGGTAGGGAAATTCCTCTTTCTGGGGGCAGGGTGTTATGGAATAAAAACAACAAGCCAGTCATGTCTACTGGCAGCTTACCTGCCAGCATCTTGCTGACACATGACAATCCACGTCTGTAAGTGAAGTGGATATCTTATCAGTAGCAGTGAAAAATGTTTGTGTGGACAGGCAGGACAGACACACATAGACGAAGAAAGACAGGCAGACAGACAGGCAGGCAGGCAGGCAGGCAGACAGGCAGACAGACAGACAGACAGACAGACAGACAGGCAGACAGGCAGGCAGGCAGGCAGGCAGGCAGGCAGGCAGGCAGGCAGGCAGACAGACAGGCAGGCAGGCAGGCAGGCAGACAGACAGACAGACAGATAACTGTGTTTTGTATTTTGATTTGTTATTTCATCCACATCATCCACAGTGTGTGTATGTTTGATAGTTTGTTTGTTTATGTCGTTTCCAGGGTGATCTTGGAGAGCGACCCGCAGCAGGTGCTGGAGAAGGTCAACTACAGGGTAAGACACGCGGTCAGGACACTCCGCTCTTCTGGCCACAGTCTCAGATTTCTCCTTTTTCACGTCAATACATCACTCAATACACACAATATAAAAACTTGTTCTCACGTTTGCCTCGCCCTGATAGGCTGGCTCTGAACAGGCGTTTGGCTTTGTCCTGTTTGACTACATCACTGGTAATGCGGAGGCCCAGTCCTCCAGGAGCCAGAGCACATAGCGCCACAGCCACCCCTGCAGGCAGGGAGGGGACGGCAAGCCAGAGGAGACAGAAAGGGTGAGGGGGAAAGGGCAAAGAGGTTTCTCAAGGAGAGAGAGAGGGTGGGAAGCCCAGAGAAAGGTACCTGCATGGAGTGGGCGCATGGCTTGCAGTGAGATGCACAGCTCTTCCAGGGATGCATTCCAGACACCGCTTCCACAGACTACTAGCCTGGGCCCTGCCCATACTGCCTATGTGTGTGTGTGTGTGTGTGTATATGTATGTGTGTGTGTGTGTGTGTGTGTGTGTGTGTGTGAGTGTGTGTATGTAGTCTGGGCCCGCCCATACTGTGTTTGTGTGTGTGTGTGTGTATTTATATAGTCTGGGCCCGCTCATACTGCCTGTGTGTGTGTGTGTGTGTGTGTATGTATTCGTGTGTGTGTGTGTGTGTGTGTGTGTGTGTGTGTGTGTGTGTGTGTGTGTGTGAGTGTGTGTATGTAGTCTGGGCCCGCCCATACTGTGTTTGTGTGTGTGTGTGTGTATTTATATAGTCTGGGCCCGCTCATACTGCCTGTGTGTGTGTGTGTGTGTGTGTGTGTGTGTGTGTGTGTGTGTGTGTGTGTGTGTGTGTGTGTGTGTGTGTGTGTGTGTGTGTGTAGCCTGGGTCCACCCATACTGCCTGCGTGTGTGTGTGTGTGTGTGTGTGTGTGTGTAGCCTGGGTCCACCCATACTGCCTGTGTGTGTGTTTGTGTGTATGTAGTCTTGGCCCTCTCATACTGCCTGTGACGCTACACTGAGTTTCGCGTTCAAGTCAGTCTGGCCAATCTGCCTATTCTCGGCTGTTCCTTTACCGGAGAAATTGGACACCAATGACAAACGAATGCTACGCGTACGTCATCGGAATCAGTGGTCTGATTGGTTGTAGCTCTGTCCAGTAGTACACAGAGGCATTTGAAAGACACCTGTTGATCCCGCCTCTGAGAACTTCTTGTCTATGGGAGGCTTTGTCAGACCAAGTCCGTCTACGAGACTGGTGCGACAGCCAGGCTGACAGACTTCATCTCTTCACTGTTGTTTAGTGACATTAATGGTCACACTTTATTTGGATAGTCTAATAGATGGTTCAGTAGCCCATCTACAGATGCTAAGACTGTAAGCAAACCATCGATTGAAACTGCTTTGTTAGGGTTAGGTTAGGGTTAAGGGTTGGGTTAGGTTAGGGTTAAGGGTTGGGTTAGGTTAGGGTTAAGGGTTGGGTTTAGTACTTAAGTTGATAAGTCAGTAAGTGATAAAACAAAACTGAAAACAAATCATCTGTAACGTCTTTGTGGGTGGACTATGCAAATAAAGTTTTACCAAAGTAGCACAGCACCCTCACTGCTAACCTGCTAACACAGTACCCTCATTACTAACCCCACCCAGTTAGCAAAGTAACACAGCACCCTCACTGCTAACCTGCTAACACAGTACCCTCATTACTAACCCCACCCAGTTAGCAAAGTAACACAGCACCCTCACTGCTAACCTGCTAACACAGTACCCTCATTACTAACCCCACCCAGTTAGCAAAGTAACACAGCACCCTCACTGCTAACCTGCTAAAACAGTACCCTCACTACTAACCTGCTAACACAGTACCCTCACTCCCAGTTGCTTACTCTGGTACCTAGTAGCTAAATTAGGAGCACCTCTCTAGTGCTCATTTAGACTATTGTTAACAGCTCAGTAAAAAAACTGTAAGTAAAACCTGTAAGTGCACAGGTGAAACAGATCTATAGAACATGCACTTTCTGAAGCTGTAGTTGTGCCATACCTGGGGTGGGGTGATACTGGTCGCATGTGACCACATCCCAAACATGGCAGCAATAAAATTGGTGTGTGCCATCACATGTAGCCCTGTTGTGTTATTTTAACATCCAACAATTAGCCACCGGCTGCTATTGTGGGTAGCGGAGTTTGAAGTCCTGAGGATGGTTCAGTCGCATAGCACTGGCTTATGGTCTTGGTCAGCTACAAGCACAGTACACAAAATAGTAAAGTAACCTCTAAAGAAAGTTATGCAGACACACATATTAACAGGTTTGTATGTATTAACTGGTTGTGTGTGTAGGGAGCGAAGACGAGGAGGATTGATGACAGTATGCGATACGATACGAAATGATACAATCTGATACGATCCGATACGATTCGATATAATATGATACGATATGATACGATACAGTCTGGTAACATTCTTGAGAGTCAGTCAGGACTGGAGATCTTCTTGCATTCCTGAGTGGCTCATTTAAGACAAGGCCATACATGTTGCTATGCAAGAATCCCATGACCCAATATCCCATGACAGACCAAATTATACACATACACAAATATACATATGCACAAACACCCATCAGGTTAGTCCTGGGTATGCACATCCTTTAACCATGGTCGCTGCGCAAAAACCTCTGAAAAATACATATCGATCGGTTAACTTCAGAGCAGATTCCACATTCACCAGTGATTTGAATTTGCCTATCTGAGATGGCCTTCCTACTCTGCATGTTATATGTCACGTGTGGCAGCCATTTTGTGTGGCCATTAGTTTGATGTGACATTCAGTTCCAGGTGTGGCATGCTGATGCACTTTCTTAATCTGTTGTATTAGCCTGGTGGCGGAATTAAACTATTCCTTTAAAAAGTAACAAAGGCCTACCATAGTAAGCCATGTTTAAGCCATATTACCCTGGTATTCATCTCAGTTTAAATGACTGAATAGAATGCAGATTAAGTTCGCTAATATTCTTAGGACTGCTAGGACTGGAACTGTCATTCTTCAACAAATTGTATTCTGATTTATAAAGGGACTTATTATTGATGAGGATTTTTCAGGTATTCTCCATTAATGGTCTCATTCCTCGAGAAACTGTTTAGTACTTGTTTATTTTTTAAATACGACAGGTCACTCTGAGTTGCATATGCATGCTGCACGTGAAAATCTTCTTCTATCCTGATTGCCTTTATTAGTAAATCAAAGAAAATACGCTGAAAAACTAGTGAATAAGGAAAAAGCAAACAAAGTGACATAAGTTTTTTAAATAGAAAAAGCAATGCCACAGTTGGGACTACCAGAGGAGTATTGTTGCAGCACACATTCAGTTCATGAAATTTAAATAAGCATGTGTGTTTGTTTAGAACATCTACATCTTCTGTTCGGTGTGCTATGAGAGAATGGGCTTTGAATGATTGTGGCCTGTGATTAGCATAGCCAAGAACTTGTCACTCTTCCCACTCCATCCAAACTAGAACAGCCTGTAACGGCATCACTTAAGCATTTTATTAAAACCAGCGGACATGGCATTCATTAATACTAGAGACCACCTCAAAATTATGATGCAATGAGACCTTTAAATAGTGAAGTTTGAAGTGTATAGATATTCGCTACCACCAGCTCCATTGTGTTTTCTGTTTGTATTTCATAGTCAGAGTGGCACCATGTCTCTGTCTTTGCTTCACAGTCATGTTGTTTTGAAACAGTGAAGACACATGACAGGCTTGCACTGCACAAACTAATGAGGAGAAGAGCAAGTTCTTCTGTAGCTGGCACTGCTGTAGCCCAGCAGTGTGGACACAGCTGAAGACTGAGTCTTTTCTTAGTAGCCTGTGGGAGGGCTTGAATGTGCAGGAAAAAGAGGAGTGAGCTTCTTGTGTGCTCAAGGTTTTAGCATCTGCTAGTGATGTCTGAATAGCATGTGGGTGTTTTGGAGGGAACGCTGCAGTCTTTCATAGTGGAGTCTCACCATCTCGTCTCAGCCGAATTTTAATATCTGTTTTTCTCCACAGGCGGATGACAACCCTCTGACAGAACAGAGTGTGGCTCAGGTGAGACAGGAACACTGGTGCAGCTGAATATATACAAGCACTTATGCACACACACACACACACACACACACACACACACACACACACACACACACACACACACACACACACACACACACAGGTGAGACTTACACTGATGCTGCTGAATAGATACAAGCACTTCTACACAGATGCATGGATACACACACACACAGACACACACACACACACACACACACACACACACACACACACACACACACACACTTATACACTGACACAGAGATAACCTATCACATACACATGCACTGACAGACACACACACACACACACACACACACACACACATACACCTTGGACTGTATCGGCTTTATCTCTGTCTATTTTAAGATATCTATTCACAAACCTATGCACTCACATTTAAGCCCTTTGAAGTGGGCAGTAGAAGTCAAGGATGCAACATTTCAAAATGGGTATCTTGTAAATTAGGTAACTGAGGAATCTCCTTCATGCACTATTCATCCACTAGGGAGTGGGGTGCACTCATCTCATTCCATGGATGCATTCTAATCTAATAGCAATCTAATAGAATATAGGCTTTATTTAGAGGATATATGAATAGCAGTTGCTTTAAAGACATTGTTAGGTCAGTCCTTGTCCTTGTCTTTACAGACATAGCTGATTACCTTTCCTCCAAAACATTGATGACTATTTTAAAGCTACATTATCAATCTGCATTCTACCTTGTCGTTTGTCAAGATTTAAGAATTTGAGGAATTATTTGGTAATATGTTTATATATAGGCAAATTGGTACATAGTTTACTAAAGCAATATAGGCAACACATCAGTCACTCTAAATGGATTCTTGTCTACTCAGTTAGTCGCCCTTTTGTCATTATGCATGCAAGATATTTGCGTTGCTGTCAGGGAGGTCTGAAATAGCCGTGCTATGAGGAATAGCACATGCTGGCATGGGAAGCCACAGATGGAATGGCTTAGCGTTCACATTGCATCTGAATTCCTGCTTCCTCCCCCCCCCCCCCCCACCCACCTCCTCTGTGGTACTAAGCTGGTACTAACCATAGACTGCATAAGAGAACTGGACAAACCCTCTGTGATGTCACGCAAAGACTTTCTCACAGATCGGATGAAGCCTAAATTGAATGTTCCATCTTTGCTTTCATTCTGTCAATGTAAATATGTAAATTATTTGGGCATTAAACTAATGGATTCTGAAAAAAATCACCCCTCTCAAAGTTATCATGGATGGAAAAACTGTAGAAACACACCAAACCCGTTTTTTTGAACCAGGCTGTAAATACATTTATTTTTGCTGTGAAAATTGCATTTTAATATGGGAGTCTATGGGAAGTTGCTTGCTTCTGCAGCCAGCCCCCAGTGGACGGGTGAGGTATTGCAACTTCAGAACGTTCAGTTTGGGCTTCATTGTTTAGCCCAATGGCACGTTGCTGCTTGGTACTAACCCACATGGCCGCCGACCCTGGAGCGGAGCTGGACCTGTCCTGTGCCGGACCCGTGCCACAGCCAGGCCAGCTCCAGCTCCAGACCCAGGCTCGGCGGCTGAGTGTGAATCGCTGGTTTTGAGTTTGCCATTTTGCCTGTCCACTGTCCCATCCCACTGACTGACTGACTGACCTCTTGACCTCTCCTGTGCAGCACCTAACCGAAAAGCTGGCTCTCACTACCACTGTAAGTCTGCTCCTACTCACTGTCTCTCTTTCTCAAATACACACCCTTTTTCTCGCCTTTGCCTGCCTTCCTTGCCTTACGCCATCTCTTCCTCTTCCCTCCTTTTTCTGTTTCTGTCTCTCTGTCTCTCTCTCTTTTATAGTCTGTAGTTTGGTTGTTTCACTGTCTCACTGTCTCACTCTCATATTGACTGAGCAGCCTCATTGTTGTGAATGCATTTGCCTGTTTTCTTGTTTGAATAAATCAGATGCTAAAATACAGGTTTGCGGCACAGAACCGACCACAAAACTGTGACCAGTAAAATGGATTTGTTCCCCCCTGCTCCTTTGAGTTTGTGATTTGAGTTGTGGTTTCCATGGAAAACCACATTATAAAAGTAATAATGCCATTGGCATAGAAGCCTGATAAACCTAGGTTACAGGTGTAAGCCAACCATCTCATCCAAATGTATGTATTTAATTCCACCAACAGTCTTATGTTCTTAATAACAAAAGCTGTATCCTAATATTAAAAACCTGCTGAACGTTGTCGGCTGAATATTAGTAACAAATGAGCCCCCTCAGGAGTGACGGATCTTACATTTGTGGGGTTCATGCGCCACCTGGTGGTGGCCTAACTCCCTACAAGCCTGCTCCCTGACGACAGGATAATTGCATCCCAAATCTGCAACTAGTGTTCCTTCTTTACTACCCCATAGATCCGTGATTTCAACATATTTAGCCGTTGCTTACGCTGTTTGTGACCAATCTAGTTTAAAAATAGTTCTGAACAATTTAACTCCAAAGACTTTTTTCTTTTCATTTGGTTCATACATAGCACCATATTTGTACTCTGTACTCAGCTTGACATTGACAGCAATTTATGAAAGTGATTTATTTTTATCAAATAAATAAATAAACAATGAATGAATCAATCAACCAATCATTCAATCCTCTGGAGGGCCCTAGTCCATTGGTAAGCACTTGGCGGGACCACCAGATGTAACGTTTGCTGAATTAGTACATTTGTTATTTTTACATTTCTATTTTCTTTTACTTTTTATTGCCACTGTGCTAAGCATTGCTTTAAATAATCCTGTCTGGTAATGAGGGTTTTTTTTGACAAGGTATAGCTCTAACAGCCAATAGAATACATTTCTTAATAAAAATCTTGCCTAATTTCCAGTAAGTAATCCCCAACATACAGCAATGTCTAGCACTGCAATGTCAAATGGAAACATGCCAGTAAAAGTGTTGCCTTGTTCATTTTCATCTTCTGTTTGCATTACATCAAAAACACATAAGTCTGTTGTGACATTTTGAGTCTTATCTTCAAGTAAAGTCTGAGTGGTTTGTTATGCTTATGGCAGGTACTTATGTAGTCATTTACAGACATATTTAGGTTTGGGCATAAAACATAAAGATTTTGAACAAGACATTTTTGGGTACAGGTCTTTGAGGGCAATCCATTGTATGTATTGATGTTTGTACTAAGTGGTCTGAGAAATTAACCCACTCCAACACTTTTTGCCAAACTTTTTGCCAAACTATGTTTTGAGAAATTTCCAAAGCCTCCGAGAAACAATACAGCAGCGAAGTGTTAGACCAAGATATGCGTTAAAGCTGCAGACATCAGCAAAATCTTAATAAAAAGCGCAGATGTTTTTTTGTTTCTTTCTTTGTTTGTTTCTTTCTTTCTTTCTTTATTTCTTTATTTATTTATTTATTCATCCTCCTGCCCATATGTGTATTTGTTTGTTTGTTTTCCAGGTGTTACAGTCAGCAAAGGAGCAGATCAAGTGGTCGATACTGAAGTGAGCATTGTCTGCCAAGAAGCGGATATTCTGTTGGACTTAAAGACGGAGAATTTGTGCTATGCAGCTAATATCGTTCTTTCCCCTGCCGTGGAGTTTGTGTACATACTACATGCTACTTGGATTAAGGCTTTAAGTTTAAATTCTTTGTACATAATAATATATTTATTTGCCGTATAGTTAGATATTGTTATCCTGTTAAGAGCACAGTTACAAGGGTAGGCCAATGCGGTCCTCGTCTAGTTTTGAAAGCCATGGGGTTTGTAGCACCTTGAAATTCAGCGTGTTTTAGAATTATTGTTAGGCTATTTTTTCAGTCTGAATTAAAGACTATATGTAATAACTTATAGGCCTCCATGGCCATTTGTAACTAAACCGTTCAACCGTTTTGGCTATGCCAAATAGGCTACGAGCTCTATTTCTGTTACAAAAAAACGTGCTTTTAGTGTTTTTTCCACAATTGTCTGACGCTGATAACCGACAACAATGAGGTTCACATTCACTGGCCTGTTTCCAGTGTTTTAATTTCAGGATGGAAGCACTTCTATGCCAGCTGGGTTAGATTAGGCGTTATTTGAAATGCGTGCCATTTCTTTTCTTTCCCTGGTAGTACAGTATGGTGTCATTTCCAGACACACGCCAAAGAGGAAAACACTGGTCTTTTTGACATTTTCGAACTAAAGGGATACACCATAATTATGTTATGGTCATTTAAAATTCTGTATTTTTAAAGTGCATTCTTTAATTTCACTGCCAACGTTTTATTTGACTACTTTTGTGTTTAACTTCTGACAATATGTATACAAACATAACTTCATCCTTGTCTATTGGTGAAAAATAACAGCAACAATAATAATATGGTTCATGTTACTGATGTGAGTTTTGTACATCATTCGCGTTCAAGTAATAAAACCGGTAAATGCGCACGCACGTAGTTTGAGTGATGTTTTGGAGTGTGTGGGACGAACTTACTATGCATGATGAGAGGGGAGGGGAAAGCGGAACAGTTTCTCATTGGAGGTGCCTATTCCTCGTGACATTCAAGCAGACATGCCCCTCCCGCCCTTTCATGCCCAATTAAAACTCCCAGTTCTCAGCATCCTACTCTGATTGGCTGGTCTCCATATGGTGGCGTGTGCTGAGGGGTGTTTGTGGGTCCTACCCGGTTCCAAATTACGCACCATATTCTGCCCGTTCCAAACAAACATGCATGCATACTTTAAGCTTAAACATGTAGAATTCGTCAACTATAAATCGAAGTTCAGACATGTGGAACATTAATTCCATCCCACGTTACAGGACAACTTCTAGGCCCCCTAAGAAAAGTAACAGCCGTAGGCTATATAGGCGCGTCTTTTTCATGTTCAAAGGCTTTTAAAACAAATTATTTCGATTATTAAGCTACACTATGACGACTTACTTATGATGCATTAGCATTTTTTCCTTATTTAAACCCCGCCGAGTTTCACCATCAAAAATGTTAAACATTTTATTCGATTTGCATTTCAACCAACACACATTTCTGCAATTGTTGTTCTAACAAATTGACACCAGATTAAGTCAGTATTCTAAAACAATTAATACCTTATTATTGTATTTTTGCGTATGCTTGTGAGTTGATTAAGCAACTTAAAGAACAGTCAGTCCTGTAGGCCTATGTTATACACGGTTCTCTTAGAATAATACGTGTAGCCTAAGGTTTATTTCGACATAATGCAAAATAAGATATAGATTGCACATTCTATTTAATTTATCTAACTAAGTTTTTGGATTTAGCTATACCTTTTATTTAGTTTGGACTATATGTCTGTCGGGTATACTAAACCTAAGTTATGAACAGACATTTGCAGGAAATGTACAGGCAGTTAGATGGACATCATTTTGCTCAACATTTTGAACTGTTGTTGTTGATTATATCTATATCTATATCTATTATAGGGTAGGCCTTGGCCCTCGATGTATCTACAAACTCAGGAATATGTGTGTTCATACAAATATGCAGGTGAAATATTGCAGTAGGCCTATTACTGTTGTCACTAACCTTTTTCTTTCATTCTCAACCAGACACTAAGCGAATAATTATAGCCCACGCCACAGTTGCAAGATATACAGAAACATCTGCACAGTCAATTCCAACACTCCATCCAACTTTGTACTTTTGTCGCCATCTTGTGGCCAACCAGCGGCATTTAGCTTTAAAACTCTTGGCTATAGAGTCAGGGAATCTCTGGCTTGGATGCCAGATGGAATGGGCTACACACCATAAAATACTAGTGTTTTGCGGTTTCATTGTTATTTAAAACGTTTTAATTGTTATCTGATGTTTTCATAGTTATTTTCTTGGTATACAAATGGGCTACGATTGTAGCCTAGAACATCATCCTCGCGCAATGATAAGGGATCATACACAATCCATCTATCCTTCATAGACGGACACTCTCTAACAAAACACTGTCCCTCGCTGTGCTTGCGTGCCACGGCTACATCTCCGCATCCAGGGATGTGAAAGCGCGAGCGGCTTTCCTCTGCTTGGTCCCCCCTCAAAGGCTTCCATCATCGGGAGAACATCGGATGCATGCGGCACATATGTGTTTGTATCCTCAGGAAGCGCACGCACAACATTAAGGGGCTTTCAAAGAGACACGCAAGTGTCAGGAGACCTTAGATCACACACACACACACACACACACACAGATGACAGACGCTCATCACACACGTCCGCAATCGCATCCAGATGACTGACATCAGATTTCCGCCCTCTGCTGTGGTGTTGTTGCGCTCGCGCAGCAGGGTATATCCCTTGATCGCTCTTTCTCGTGAGGACAGCAAACCAGAGGCAGTGACGTAAGTCGGTACACGCATGCGCTGTGTCAAGATTTGAGCTTGAGGAGAGACGAAGAAGCACAAGATCAAAGTCGTCACCATAGACTATATAGTATAGTGTATATAGTATGTCTATAGTCGTCACAGTTCAGACAATGATTGTTTTTTTTTTTCTTTTTGAAAAAGGTCTTGAAGGAATTTTAACAGCTCCCACTTCCCCTCCCCACTTCTTCTTTTTCAGCTCTTCAGTTGTTACAAGGGAAATCTATCTATCTATCTATCTATCTATCTATCTATCTATCTATCTATCTATCTATCTATCTATCTATCTATCTATCTATCTATCTATCTATCTATCTATCTGTCTGTCTGTCTGTCTGTCTGTCTGTCTGTCTCTCTGTCTCTCTGTCCCCAAATGCACGTTTCCGTAGTGACAATTTGGTCACCCATGTACGTAAGAGGATTGACAGTGAGATTAGTTTCCCTCATGTCTAAGTGTTAGTCAACTCCACAAGACCGACCTCAGCTGCTAGAAACTCTGGGCCCTGTGAAAGGCTGCAAGTATACCCCCCCAACTAGACCCTTCCAACACACACACACACACACACACACACACACACACACACACACACACACACACACACACACACACACACACACACACACAATACACTACTGGCCCCACGTCTATAGATATGTACATGAAACCCATGGTGGTTAATCAAAATCCTCAGAGAAGGGCTTTTTTGTTCTTCAGCAGGGCCCATTTAAGGAAGTCCAAATCCATGAGCTGAGCATATATGTGTGCGAAACACAGTGTCCTGGTCCTGGACGAGCACCCTTACGGTAGCCTACACATGTTCAGCCTACACATGTTCAGCCTACACATGTTAAAGTAATATGAACTGGGAGTGTCCCACAGGTAAACACTGGCATAGGAACTAACCAACTGTCACAGAAGAGGTGGCGATAGCGTCCCCTGATGTGGCATGTCTGCTCTAGTCGTAGATCACGTAGGGTGACCGAGGACACACATATGCGCTTGGTGATGGAGTGAGGAGAGGCGCTGCCTGTACAGGGTGTTGGAATAGGTCTCTATGAAGATTAGCCAATATGTGTATGCCTGCTTGCATACATACATTTTACTGTGTCGTTTTACTGTGGCCTGAATAAGCTTACTTTTGGGTTGCAGTCTAAAACGTATGCAATCTGTGCACCTAAAAAATCCTACCCTAATAGGTTAGTGAGAAACTAACTTACACATGGACTTGGTCTTATATTTACAGGAGTAGAGCTTTACCGCTCAGGATATCCCTTCTCCTACACATGCCCATGTATAGTCCCTTCCTTTCTGCCTTGCTTTACACACGATCTGGGTTTTTATAAGAGCTACGCTACACAGCCTGCCTCTGATTGGCTAGGGCCTACCGACCATGGTCACACTGATTGGTGAAGGTGCAGACATTGATCGATGCGTTTTGCCCTGATTGGCTTATAATTTTGTGACGACACAGAGAACTGGGCAGGGCCAAAAACAGTCAGGGCGGGAGGGGTTAATGAAGCTGTCAATCTTTCGAAGCTTTCGGACAAAGACTGACATTTGGTAACTTAAACAGCATTTTATTTAGAATACCGAGCATAAGTTCTATTTTCTAAATGCCACTTTCTTATCCGTTATAAGAGTATATATAGAACAGATCACAACGTGGCATAACGCATGAATTCTTACTAAATGGGTTCAAATAAGAAGTGTATAAGATATACCCTACGACCCTTACGAAAATGAACCATGGTTTTACCATGGGAAATACCATGGTTTTACCATGGTTTCTGGTTAACCATGGTTCTCATGGTTTTTTGGGTCATGGTTTACCATGGTTAAACCATGGTCATAAACCATACTATAACCATGGTTTTACCATGGTTCATTTTAATCAAATTACCATGGTTTATTCTAACCATGGTTTTACCATGGTTCAGTTACCATGGTTTATTCTACCATGGTTTTTTTTTACCATGGTTTATTCTGTCTGGTTTTTACCATGGGATTTAAAAACCATAGTTTTTACTTACCATGGTTTTGTAGTTTCCCTATTTACTTATTTTACAAAAATGTCATGCAATCAAATCAAACAATAAATAGCCTATTCTAACAAATTGTAATTTATGAATTTATGATTTTATCTGGATACCATAAAAACAGGAGAACTGTTAAGTTTATTTATTTAAATTAATAGTGTGTGTGTGTGTGTGTGTGTGTGTGTGTGTGTTATTGTATCACATCAACACGATGAGCGTCAATCCTAGGTAAATGAGAGGGGAACAGAAAGACAGACATAAAATAGATTAGTGATTGCTCACAGGAGTAATGACACAATTTCTGTTGTGTGTGTGTGTTTGCATTCATTTCTCAACTTACTTCTTGAACACCTTGCTCTCGTTATTGAGCTTGTTTCTGACAGCTCCTCGCAGAGTGGCCACATCCGCTCCAGGGAATTTCTGAAGTGCGTATTCTGCAGAAGAATTTCACAAATTAGTATTAAACAGATTTTAGGCAGATGTGAGAAAAAAGCTGTAATTTAGAAAGCTGGAAGTGTTGTGTCTTAATTTACAGTATTTTTCACACACCTGCTTAACATCCTCCATGGTGAATATTTACGCTATTATTAAGTTAAACAACTGAAAACCGCAAATTGTCTGAATAGTACAGCTGATTGGACAAACAAGATGGGCACTTACCAAATATGGCATTGAGTACGTTGGGAGGCAAAGGAGGCTTTACAGCCTCTTTGGCACTGCCCTTTTGCCCCGTCAAGGACATTGTGGCCAGCTCCCTCCTGGTGTAAAGGACGGACAGGAGGTCGCAGGCGAGCTTTGATGGACTGCTGTGGTTGCACCTCATGACCTTTGTTCTGCTAACCACAATGCCTTCCCCAATGACCATCTAAAAAATAATAGGGTGTTTGTGTGGGTGTTGGGGGGGGGGGGGGGTCAAAAAAATTGAAAGGAATGCATTTTAGTGCTCTTTCCACTCCTTCAAGCATTCACCCATTCAAAAACATGTACAGTGCAAACTGATATTCAGTACAACCCTTTTGAACAATATTTAGCAAGTTATTTCCAAAATGTGCATAGTAAGTTTCATACAACATCTTTTGAGCTAACAACAGAGAGGTCAGGTTGATAACTGACCTATTTGTCATTTTTTTTTAATATTATTGTGGGGCACAATTGGGAACACCCCTATGTTAAAATCCCATAAATGGATGAGGGGATCATGATCTCAGTTTGCACTGTACATTGCTGCAGGCAGCAGACAGTTCTTTACTTCATTATCAAGCTGGTTTATTTCCATTGGAAAATATTGAATAACATAGTGCCAAGCCCTTCACTTACATCATCACTTGAAGGGTCCTGGGTCTGGCCAGCTGTGAGTGGGGCACTCTGCAGAGGCTGGCTGGCTGGTGGGGCACTCTGCAGAGGCTGGCTGGCTGGTGGAGCACAGGCTTTCAGCATATGTTTTAGATCTAAAAGAAATCAGAAATACCACCATGCAGAGAAATCAGGAAACTGGTGAGGAGATACACCGCATGTTGCAGGTAGTGGGGGGAACAGTTTAAATTTGTCCATCACACATAGTAGCTTATGCATTTCCAGCACTGACAAACAAATAAAATATTGAAATACATAGTGCCAATAAATAAACTGTTGCTAACAGCAAGCCAAAAATCAAAGCTGCCACAGCTGCATTGGGTGGACAAAAAATATAGGCCACCAAGTGTCCGTACAGTAGACACACATAAAGTGAGGGGAGGGGGAAGTGGGTATGCTGTGGACGTTGTGTTGCGCTGCGTTCATTGTCCATGTATCACCAATGTTACAAAATCTGGCCAATAACTTATTAGCAAATTTACCGTGGATTGCATCCAGCTGGCGAATCAGCCTCTGGTTGTCCCTCTCCATTGCCAGCAGTCTGTCTGTTAACTGTTTGCAGTTTGAACAACTGATGCCCTAAAAAAATGATACATGAACTATGGAAAAACATTCTTATCATGTCCTCAAGAGTAACAGCAAAACTACTGTGTCTATCACTGTGTTATTTTCTCAGAAATAACTTCATGCTGCACCCACATAAATGCTCAAAATTGCACAGCTACATATTACCTTTATGAAGAAAGCAAGAACATATAATAAAATGATTTATAACTTACAGTTTGCTCCCTCCTGTGTTCTTCAGTCTGAAAGACATTGAAAAAGGCATGAATTTAGGACTTGTAGGCCTATACCCAAAGGACTGCTGTGGCCTAGTGGTTAGGGAGTTGATCTATGAATAGGAGGGTTCCAGGTTCAAATCCTACCATAACCGAAATGCTATTGAACAAGGCATCTAACCCCACACTATTTCAGGGAAAATGAAAAAAGAAAAACTTACATGTAATTGTTGTCTTCTTTTTTCCAAAAGTTGATCCACATTCTTTCCATGAACCTTTTTTTCACGCTTTGAAGAAACATTGGATATAAATAGATTAGATCATTTAATAGCCTAAATTAAGAATTCCTAATGTGGCTACTGCATGTTCAACATTTAGGCTACTCAATGAAATTTCTTTCTCTCTAGGCCAGGGGTGTCAAACTCATTTTGGTCCAGGGGCCGCATACAACTACATATGAGCTCAAGGGGGCCGGAGCACAAAAATCACTGCATAAATTTGAAAAAATAAAAAAATATATAGATAAAACTGTCTTAAAAACAAGTGCAATAGAAAATATTTTTTATTTAAAGAACTTTTCTTCAAAAAAAAAAACTAACAACCTGAGGCTTTAAAAGTAAGTGCAATGTCAAGTTGTGCAGTAACACATCACAATAGTTCACAAAACATGTGCAAAAAAGGTCAAACAATGTTTGTCATATCTCACAGCAGAACTCATAGCAGAACAAGCAGATGACATGGAAGGCATGAGTTTGATTGGTTTTAACAATATACAGTAGCTTTGAACAATAAAAAAATGTAAGAAATGTTCCAGGTTACATCAACAGCAGAAATCAAAGCCAAGTTAGACCTCCAGTTTAACCAGGAAAACATGGCCACTCCCATGGCAACTTGCTGAATAAAGTCAACTCTTCTGTAAACTTATGAACATAATGTGAAATTAAATTGAAAAATAACAAAAAAAACATACACATGTGATGTGTACAATTATTCTTCCTAGCTCTTGTGCAGTAAATCTGATTACCAACTGTTTTTAAAGTAGTAAAAATCAGTATTAACTACTAATTTCATACTTTTTATTGTATCTACTTCAACTTGCCAATTGTTGCAAACTGCCTTGGCACCTGCCCGCAGGGAAGTGCCCAAACACAAATCATGCTACCACACCATGACCCAACAGCACTGCACGGCATTGCGATGTTACCAACTTTACAGCATAGTTAGCATAAGCATCCCTTTAGCCTGCCACACGATGAATTAAAGCTAGCTGCTCGGCGGCAGCATAAAGAGAAAAATATCTCTTTACCGTAGTTAGTTGCATTTCTCACTCCCAGTCGTTTCCTGGGAACTGTAATCCACACATTTCCATTCCATTCTCGTTGATAGCGCATATTATCTTCATACCTTTCACTTTCGCTATTTCCAGTAAACTTTTCAAATCTTCTCACGTGTTCGCATGCCTTGCACTAAGCTACACCACGACATTACATTTTGCTACTCTTAAAGGACGTTTTGCACAGGCTAATTTGATGACAAATTATGTTACTGCACTCTAGTGGCCATTTTTTGTAATTATTATTATAGTCATTCAGTGCAATTGACCTAAAAATATTTCTGATAGGGTGGCCATAATTTCTGGTAACTGGAAAAGTAAGCCTACCTTTTTCCTCGGTGGTGCTTGTTCCTCCTCCTCCTCTGACGAGGAAAAATTTATTGTCTTTTTACGCCTCCTCCCTCTGCCACACTCCTCATCCTCCAAAGTGTCCTTTAACAGCTCCTCTCGCCTTTTTAAGACACTTTGCTCGTTGTCTAGAAAAGAATACAATTAAAGTAAATATTAGTCAATGACACTCCTAATATGACAAACCAAACTTTTGATCAAACATGCTTACACGCTTACAGTTAGCAGATGACAAGAGTATATGGCGACACCTTGTGTCTAAAAAAAAAAAACTACAGAGGCCGGTACTGACCGATGTCCTCACGAAAATGGGCAATTAGCCTACTTTTAAACAGTTGTAGAGCATAGTGGCATAGAGTTAAGATATAAAATTCTTTTAAAATAATAAATAAAAAAATAAATAAAAATGTTAAAATAATATGTAAACCAAGTTTTTCATAACGTTAAGTTAACCTGCGAGTACTGTTGGTATTAGCTGCTACACAGGCGATCAATTTGCAGGGCTATAGCTATTACTGTTTTTAAATACGGTATATTAAAGCTTAAACAAAACTGACATGCTAGCACATATTGGGAAAAAAACTTATTTTATGTACATATATAGGCCTATATATATAGCCTTTATCATAGCCGTTATCATATCAAAATTGCCATACCTGATATGTCCAGTATTTTAGCTGGATAGAGATCCTTCCCCCATCTCACCAGTACCTCCGTCTCCTTGTCCCAAATATTTTTGGTCAATGTATTGGGTCGCACTTGGCTGCCACGTAAACTGACCAAACTTAATGGCCCCACGCCCAATGTATTCTCCTCAAAAAAGCTGAAAAGCCCGTACTCTGCTGACACTGCCATTATGCTATGACAAACTAGCGAATTACCACCCCCCAACGGTAAAATTCAAACATTACAAGTTCGGACGTTCTTTGCACGCGCCAGCCAATGTAGTCATTTCACGAGAGTTGAGTAGTTGCGCTTTTTGTCCCACACACACGTAGAAATCGATAGCAGCTATCGGATGCAAATCAAACATGTCACGACGAGGGCCGTACAAAAGGTATTTGGGCGACATTGATGCCGACGTCCCAAAAGAAACACACAGGAGGAGGTTAAATGTAAGTATTCCTGTTCCGTCTGTTTCACTTCTGAGACTTGGATAACTTAGCAAGCATACCAGGGGCAATGACTTTAGTTAGCAAGTACTTCCCGTCAAATGTCACGGGCCACATAAACACTGTTTGGCGTTGTGTTGCCGAGAGTCAAACATAAGCTATGCGAAGAAAATCTCCCATGTCTGTATTGATTTTGTTGGTTTTACATAAGGGTTGCGGAGATAAGCCGTGGCAAGGTTGGCTACCGTCGCCATATGCAACAGTTAGCTTGTTGGCTAGCATGCCGTCCCATAATTTTCACCATAAAATTGGTCGCGAAAGGTACAGCTATTGTATAGGGGAGACCGGGGTTGGTTGTCACATTTTTGTTTGCAAGAACAAGAAGGGAATTTCGGGTATGCACATATTAGCAGTCAGATTAGGAGGATACATTTTACAGACACTTGAACTGGAGATAACCATATTGTATGTTACCATCAGATTCAGGTCAACTGCTCTTCAACAGATGGGCCGGGGACAGACCCAAATAACAAGGAGGTACGATAACTTTTTCTTTTTAACTGTTAATCCCAATAATATGGTGATATGTTTAGTGTTTACAGAACAGATATATTGTAGATGTATTAATTGTAGACAAAAGGAAGATGTTAATAAAATGACTAGTAACTATCTGTTGTCTGTAACTGTTTTTATACTACATCAGAGAGACATGGACAGCCCTTCTGATGATGAGGCTGAAGACACTAGGCGGGACCATAATGATACGGAGGTATGTAGAAAAGGAACTGCCTGTGTCAATTCGTTACAATGACAGACAGAGTGGTAGTGTTTACAGAACAGAGATATTGCAGATAATATTAATTCTAGACAAAAGAAAGATGTTATTGATATGACCTGTAATTATCTGTTACTATTTTTGTGCTACACCAGAGAGACATGGACAGCCCTTCTGATGATGAGGCTGAAGACAGTGGGAAAGACCATAATGATATGGAGGTATGTAGAAAAGGAACTGCCTGTGTCAATTCGTTACAATGACAGACAGAGTGGTATTGTTAGTGTTTACAGAACAGAGATATTGCAGATATATTAATTCTAGACAAAAGAAAGATGCTATTGATATGACCTGTAATTATCTGTTACTATTTTTGTGCTACACCAGAGAGACATGGACAGCCCTTCTGATGATGAGGCTGAAGACAGTGGGAAAGACCATAATGATATGGAGGTATGTAGAAAAGGAACTGCCTGTGTCAATTCGTTACAATGACAGACAGAGTGGTATTGTTAGTGTTTACAGAACAGAGATATTGCAGATATATTAATTCTAGACAAAAGAAAGATGTTATTGATATGACCTGTAATTATCTGTTACTATTTTTGTGCTACACCAGAGAGACATGGACAGCCCTTCTGATGATGAAGCCTTTGAGGCTGAAGACACGCAGAGAGACCTTTACAATGTGGAGGTATGTAGAAAAGTATCTTTTTGTCTGTGTCACGCTCTATTCTAGACAAAAGAAAGATTTTGATGAAATTACGTGTAATTATCTGTTGCCTGTTACTATTTTTATGCTACATCAGAGAGACATGGACAGCCCTTCTGATGATGAGGCCTTTGAGGCTGAAGACACTAGGCAGGACCGTAACGATGACCATGATGTTCATACAGACACCACAGAGGTACACTGAATGTATGGTTACATACAGTGCACAGCATTAATGAGTACACCCCATTTGAGTAACATTTTTAACATTTTTTACAATAAGCATGCATGTTATTTCCAAATGTGCATAGAGCAAGTTTAATACAGAATTTGTTGAGCTTTCAACAGAAAAGCACTACTGTGATGGACTGTAAGCATGGGACACTTTTTTTTGTACCACTCACTTGGTAATCTCACACATGCTTGACACCATCTAAAGCAAAATTGTTTATTGTGGTCTCGTCTGAGAAAACCAGACTAAGGATATGGATTTCTGGAACCATATTGTGTAGTCTGAAGACACCAAGATGAGCAAATTTGATTGATATGGTGTCAAGCGTGTGGTGGTAACCAAGTGAGTAGTATAAAGAAAAGTGTCCCATGCTTACAGTCCAGCATGGTACTGGGACTGACATGTTACTTTTCAAATGGGGTGTACTCATTAATGCTGTGCACTGTATATGTTAAAGTAAATTGTATTTGGACATGGCTTGGCTCTCAAGTCACCATTCGTAATATTGTGTCCAGCATCTACTGGTTTTAGATTGTGCCGTTGAAAAAATGTGCAAAAATGTGAAGACAAAGCTCTGTGGATATGGGATGACAGAATTTGTGATATTAGACAGGTGGCCCATTTTCCTGCTTAAGTTTTCTCATTGGATTACTCACCAGAAATCGTAATGGAAGAGATTAAAATGTGTCAAGGTGGCAAAATATGGGAAGGCCCCCAAATTTCATCTCTTCCAATTGGCCTTTATAGGCGAGTAATCTACAGAGAAAACTTTGGCAGAAAAATGGGCATATTTTTTCCCCAGCAGATAATCTGTCTAATTTTTCTTTTCTGAAATTTAACTAAATATCACAACTTCTTCTCAGGAGAATATGATGTTTCCTCATACACTTTAACTGAATAAATGGCTTTTGTATTTTAAGGACATTTTCCGTCTGGATGGCAGCGCTGACCCAATTTATGCTGGGAGTGCTGTCACCAAAGGCCAAACCATTCTCATGCTGTTGGTCTTCATCCTGCGTCACAGATTAAGCAGAGAAAGTCTTGTTGATCTCCTTACATTGCTGGATATTTTGTTTCCTGGTACATTGCCCGCCACCAAATTTCTTTTTGACAAATGTTTTGTGTCAATCAAAAGTCGTTTTGAAATCCATTTCTATTGTGAGTCCTGTCATGAGTATGTCTGTAAGGACAGTAACTTGGTTGATGTGTGTCGAGAATGCCAAAGTCCTTTCAACAAAGCCCATAATCTCCGTAATGGATCATTCTTTATTTATTTGCCATTAGCTGGCCAATTGAGAGACATACTAGAAAACCAGTTAAAAGATGCGCAAACACTTATTGACAAAACTTTGTGGAGTTGGAATGACCATATACGTGACATATTTGATGGGAACATGATGAAAACATACATTCAAAATGGCACGATGGGGAAATGGGATGTGTCACTGCTTTGGAACTCTGATGGTGTGCCTGTCTTTGAGTCTTCACAATATTCTTTGTGGCCAATTCAATTCACAATCAACGAATTGCCACCTAACATCAGGAAGGACCATGTAATGTTATCTTCGCTTTGGTTTGGCAAATCGAAGCCAGTGATGAACACCTTTCTAAAACCGTTCATAACTGAAATGCAAAGTTTGCAGGATCATGGATTAGAGTGGTTTAATGGCGAGGTAATTCGGAAGAGCAGAGTGTTTGCTGTTGTGAGTGCTTGCGATTCTGTAGCCAGGCCATTATTGAAGCACAGTACGCAATTTAATGGAAAGTATGGCTGTGACTGGTGTCTCCATCGTGGTGAACGAGTAGCTAAAGGTCGTGGTTACGTAAATGTGTACCCGTTCGTAGACCCACCCGCAGAAAGGAGAGAACTAAACTTGTGGGAAGACGATGCAATTCAGGCCTCACAGGATGGCTGCCCTGTTAATGGCGTGAAAGGTGTGTCGCCTCTTCTTTTCCTGCCACTTTTTAATATTATCAGTAGTTTTGTTCCAGATTACATGCACGCCGTTCTTTTGGGTATTGTGCGTCAATTTCTTTGTTTGTGGATTGACAGCTCAAATCACACACAACCCTGGTATATTGGCACAAAATTAAATGTGCTAAACAAACGATTGCTAGCCATGAAACCTCCGAAAGAGCTTACACGCACACCGTCACCACTCAACAAAAGGAAATTCTGGAAAGCTTCGGAGTTCAAAAGTTGGCTTCTGTATTATTCCATGGTTACTCTAAATGGTATATTGCCTACACAGTATTTTAATCACTGGGCACTTCTGGTTTTTGCAATGTATACACTCTTAACAACGAACATCCATCGTCAGGTCCTGGAAAAGGCTGATCTTGCTTTACATAAATTTGTTATACAGGTGGAATTATTGTATGGTAAGGAACATGTCAGCTTTAATGTTCATCAGCTTACTCACTTATGTGACAGTGTGAAGTTATGGGGCCCGCTGTGGTGCATATCTGCTTTTACGTTTGAAGGCAATAATCATAATCTGATGCAGTATTTCCATGGAACCCAGTATGTCCCCAGACAAATCTGCAGAACTTTTCTTTTGTGGCGTGTTGTAAGAAACCTTCCTAATTCCATTAAGGATAAAAATGTTATTGTGTTTGACTATTGTTGTAAACTTCTTGGAAAAAGAGTAGTGCAGAGGCATTTGATCATAGGCGACTTTAATATATTTGGTGCACCTACACTTTCAGCCCTCTCGCCTAGACAACACCTAGCCATCAGAAGACATTTTGATGTCATATTTGAAGATGAGTCTGTGCAGTTTTTTAAAAGGTTTTTATATAAAGGCACACTTTACACCACTGCTGGATACACACGTTCGAAGAAACGTATTAACTCAGTGGCAATGCTACATAATGGCAGCTTTATACAAATTCAGGATTTCGCTGTTATGAAAATTTGGTGTCGGTGTGCTGTCACTACATGTACTTGTGATGAGATGCCCGTTATTTTTGGACATCCTCTTGAGATAAAACAGAAAGTTTTGTACAGAGACAGGCAGGTAAACCTCTGTATTGATTTCATCATAGAAGTTTATGAGAGAAAAGAAACTATTGCAGTTTCTGCTTCATCACTGCATAAGAAGTGTGTTGTCTTAGCACTTAACGGAAGACAGTATGTTGTTCCTTTAGTAAATAATATTGAAACAGATTAGAATATAATGCTTATCGCTGAAGTTCCTGTGGATATGCACTATGTACTTGTAAAACTTAATTTGCTTAAAGCAGAATTTTAATTCAGTTAGACATTGTCTGTTGGCGTGTGTGTTGGGGCCACACACGTTGGTCTGCGTGATACTCCTTTGTCTGTTGACGTGTGTGTTGGGGCCACACACGTTAGTCTGCGTGATACTCCTTTGTCTGTTGGCGTGTGTGTTGGGGCCACACACGTTAGTCTGCGTGATACTCCTTTGTCTGTTGGCGTGTGTGTTGGGGCCACACACGTTAGTCTGCGTGATACTCCTTTGTCTGTTGGCGTGTGTGTTGGGGCCACACACGTTAGTCTGCGTGATACTCCTTTGTCTGTTGGCGTGTCTGTTGGGGCCACACACGTTAATCTGCGTGATACTCCTTTGTCTGTTGGCGTGTGTGTTGGGGCCACACACGTTAGTCTGCGTGATACTCCTTTGTCTGTTGGCGTGTGTGTTGGGGCCACACACGTTAGTCTGCGTGATACTCCTTTGTCTGTTGGCGTGTGTGTTGGGGCCACACACGTTAGTCTGCGTGATACTCCTTTGTCTGTTGGCGTGTGTGTTGGGGCCACACACGTTAGTCTGCGTGATACTCCTTTGTCTGTTGGCGTGTGTGTTGGGGCCACACACGTTAGTCTGCGTGATACTCCTGTCTGTTGGCGTGTGTGTTGGGGCCACACACGTTAGTCTGCGTGATACTCCTTTGTCTGTTGGCGTGTGTGTTGGGGCCACACACGTTAGTCTGCGTGATACTCCTTTGTCTGTTGGCGTGTGTGTTGGGGCCACACATGTTAGTCTGAGGTAAAAAGAACACTTAAATGTTCTTAAGAAAGGCCATTTCTGTTACTGCACAAAAACATGACAACACAACCTTCAGCCCAGCCAAATATCATTTTTTGATATTTATGTTTCCTGTTCATCATTAACAGTTGTTTTCCGGCGATTGTTGTTTTCTGGCCTTAGGGTATTTTTGTTGTTGTTTTTTTTTCTCTTCTCATTCCCAGTATCTCTTATTTAATGTAATACTTCTCATTTCATTAGGATAACATGCAAACTAACTTGATCCCCAGGGGAGGGTGGGTGGGTGGGTACTTATTATATGGTCTGAAATTTTTGGGGGACCTCAGATTTGTATATTCTGTTTACCTTCTTATTTTTCTTTTTTATTATTGTTATTTTTGTTGTTAAGCCAATTTTTTATTGTATTGTTTCATTTAAAAGAGAGAAAAGATAAAAAAAAGAAGAAGAAAAAGAAAGAAAAGAATAAAAAAAAACACAAATTAAGTCCCCCATAACAAAAAAAAACAGTTGTTTTCCTCCACTTCTGCTGGTAGACAGCAACTTTGTTGAAAGGACTTTGGCATTCTTGACACACATCAACAAAATGTAAATGTAAAACTATTAATACTTGTGAAACTGTGAACCACCCTAACATACACCACAGTAACCAACTAACATACACTTCCCAGGTATGCAAAACCTAAAGAACACATAGTATTTATTTAACACTTGGAATGTTTAAATACAATCCATAACACATCAGTCCTCTGAATAGTTCTTGCCTAAACACAATCCACTGCTTTTCACACATACACCCTTTTTTGGACATAGTATATTATATTATATTATACTATACTACATACTTTTGGACATACGTATGGACATACTTTTGTTGACGGTCTAAACTCTGTATGAGAACTCTTATTTAGAAAAATAGTTCACTGCATGCAGTTGTCAGTTCACGATGTAGTAATACAATCCATTTCACAACACACTGTGTTGATGATTCATAAACATTTTTTATGAATGTGTGTAGTAGGAATTGTAAGGATTTTTTGCAGAAAAGTTAGATTTTGCCACGTCTTGGATATTTCATTAATTTGGTGTGATTCCTGTAATGTTTCTGTCATGCTTTCTGTAATGTTTCTGTAATGCTTTATTGGTGTGATGTTTGTGTGCGTGTATAGTAGAGCAACAAACGGCCAAAGTTTTAACAAATGTGCTTTAGTGGGGGAAAAAAAAACGAATGTCTGTATTAATGTCTGAATTTCCTTGTCCGGATTGCCTTCTGTCTTTCATATTATCAGCAATAAACTTAATTACTTAATATACTTATTTGAAAACATTCATTTGTTATAAATGCAGATGAGCATCAACTGTTGTAATATAGTACTGTTTGTATTATTATTATTATTAGTAGTAGTAGTAGTAGTATAGTCTTGTCTTGTCTTGTCTTCCATTTCCAATGCGCACATTTTAGTAGGGGGTCCATAATACACCATGGTTTCACTGTGGTACCTCATAGTCATTACAAGTACTGTGGCCCTGTCCATAGGCTAATACACCATGGTTTCACTGTGACACTTCTTAGTTATTTCAAGTACTATGGTCCTGTCCATAATACACCATGGTTTCACTGTGGTACCTCATAATTATTAGAAGCATGCATTATAGTATTACCAGTAGTTACTATAAAGTACTATGGATAAACCATAGTGCTACCATGGTTGGTTCATAGTTTTAGAAAAACTATGAAATACCATGGTTTTACCGTAGTGCTACCATGGTTGGTTCATAGTTTTTAGAAAAACTATGAAATACCACGGTTTTACCATGGACAAACCATAGTAATACTATGGTTGGTTCATGGTACTTCCAAAAACCATGGTAGAACCATGGTTACTACATAAAAACCATAGTATAACCATGGTTACCACAAAAAAACCATGGTAAACCATAGTAGATTTTTGTAAGGGGATTTATTTGAATGTACTTTTACCCTATAAGCACCAACCTTTAGCATAACTGTTGAACCCAGGACTGATCACATATTTGCTGACACTAAATATGGTTTATTTTAGAAAAGCAAAAAAATAATAGTACAGTGGCTGTTTTTTTTTTTCTTTTAAACTATACACCTATTTTCTGTAGCCTATTTAGATGAACGAATTGCACATTTTCAAGCCTATAAGGCTCCTGTGTCATCTGGACTATATATCCTATTAAATTAAGTCTATGATTGACCTCGGTGTTTTAAATTATTCCATGAAACCAGATGCACAGTCCAGGGACTCGGGAGGCCCGTCTCTGTGCGTCAGCTGAAACGCGGGGCAGCGCCACAGAACAGGCCTTCGCGGCAGAACACAACCGCTCGCTCCTGCTTCTCGTCAAGACCTTCGGCCGTCTGCCAACCTCGCGTCTCTCAATCAGTACCGAAAGAAACACATGGTCCTCGGGCCTTTTCAAACCCCCTTGCGTGCCACACGCCCCATTTCAAATAAACACGCCACCCCGTTTGGCGCTCCAGGGCCCGCCATCTGCCCAAACAGAGACTGTGCGAAATAAATGATGCCCCTTGCCTAAACAAATAAACCTTGGCAATGCAAAGTTAACCCGTGATACACACAATCCAGGACTAAATGAAGAGTAGGGAGGGACAACATCGATTTATCCTCGAAAAAGGTAAACATGAAGACGTGTTTGAAGGGGAAAAAGGGAGACGGTGGCACGGGGAGATGTTTCTCTAAAATTGAGTGTCAACAGGAAACCAATTAAGCAGAGGCAGGAATTCTTAGGTTGGATTTTATCTGGAAAACAACAAATATATTCGTGTGGTAACTAAAGGCGTTCTCCCTACATCACAGGATAATTTTGGCCGAGCAAGCTTTATTTCATTAGACATGAAAAACGGATCTAGCCTACACTATATTCTCAGTGCGAAAACACTGCGAACTCCTAATCAAAGTAGGCTAACTTCAAAATAGGTTAAAGTCCAGGATTGGCATTTTGGTTCAGGTTAGAATTACATAATACATTTTAGACTAGATTTGTGTACTATCAACACAGGGTGTCCTTCCATTTCATTAATCTATTTTTATAATTTCAGAAATGTAACTGTAGATCTAAAAGGGTCAAGGTAGGCAATAGGCCTATTATTTGGTATGCCTGTTTTACTTAATTACACGAAACAGCAAAATGAACACCGAATAAATAGAAAACTATTTTGCTAATTTGTAAACATGTGATATAAAATACTTAAAATCACACAATCAACATATTAATTAATTTCACTTTAAACGTAGAGGAAAAACTGGCGCAAACATGATGAAAATAATTATTGATAGCGCTACATAACTATTGCGTTTGTTGAACACAACAGGGCAATGCGGTCTTCTCTGCCATGCCCATAGATGGCAGTAGAGTATAGCGAGGGAGCAATAATGACCTATAGTCGTGCGCTGACAGACGTAGGATCAAGAACAAGAAACATAAATATGAGATCCTGTCCTCTGGTTGGAAAATGTAAATGAACAAAAAGAAAACAAACCGTAACTATCTTAACAGCCTGAAGTCAGATGGACACCATACGTTTAATCTTAGATGCCTTGAAATTTATACCACAATAATGATACAAAATTGTTGAAAGGTTCTGCTTGTTAAAGTTAAACAATATAAGAATTGCATTTAATTGGATATTTACGAGGTAAGAAATTTTATTGTGAGCGCGAATGAGTTGTTAGGGGAGTCTGAAAACGTTACCAGGTGGTTTTTAGGGATGTCTGGTTTGTGTCAGGCTTTTCTGAGACCAAAGATGTTTGGACTTCACTTTACACTAGGTGGAGCCACTGCCCACTTCCATCAGGTTGGCTGATTGACAACAAGTCATAGCTCCTCCCACGAGCACACATATGGGCGTGGACTAATTAGATCCTCTTTATCCATTGGTGTGACGCGAGAAAAGGGGCGGGGTCATATCTGTCTCGAGGTCAGATAGTCTAGATTAGGTCATGGAAAAAAACAGCACTGAGACATGTGACAGTTAAAAGACAGGTCTATTCAACAGACACCTCTCCCCCTCCGCCTTCACTCGACTAGGAACATTTGTGGGCTTTCCTTGTGTCTGTGTGAGCCAGTCATCAGTGAAGGTGATTTAGACGGTGTGTTTGTGTTACACACCTGATTGAGTCATGATGTCACCCCTGACAGGTGTCAGACACGGCTGCAGACAAGGCCACACACTCACACACACACACACATAAACACATTCACACACATATCCTGTTACAAACGCTTCATTACTGTGTTTCTGAGATAACCGTGAGACATGCTGCTGTGTGGTACTCACTCTTCATCTATATTCACATTTTTTACTTTTACTGAAATAATAATAATAATAATAATAATAATAATAATAATAATAATAATAACAATAATAATAATAATAATCTTTACTTCTATAGCACAATTTTGATTCTTACAAAGACACGTTTGTAACATACACGTCTGGCTGTCCTGTCTTTCTCCAGGGTTCCCTTGTATCTGCCACCCCCCTCTTGTTTTGTGTCCCATAATCCCCGTAATTTCCAAGGTCCATAAATATGTCTCACCGCTGCCCCTCAAATCTCCCGGATTTAGCTGCTCAGATGCCGGCAGGTATGCATACATATTGTTTAATCTGAAGGCAGGTATGCATACATATTGTTTAATCTGAAGGCAGGTATGCATACATATTGTTTAATCTGAAGGCAGGTATGCATACATATTGTTTTATCTGAAGGCCGCTTGCCATATTTCCTCTTCAGCTATGACATCAGTCCTACCACTTCCGCTATTTGTTTCTGACCCTCATCACACTGCGCATCCCTGTGGCCATTAGGGTACGGCAGGGTAGCCAGACAAATGCAATACACCCATTTGAATTCTGCTTTATTTATTTAAATAGAGTTATTAAAATGGAAATATTATGGTGCTTTGCTATGCTGACTATGACCTTCAAAAGCAGGATAATTTTGTCTAGGAAGGAGAAAGTGCAAGAATGAGTACAAGTCTTAAACTTTCCGCTATGACTGCTCTGACATACATAACAGAGCCAGTATGTGTGTGTGTGTGTGTGTGTGTGTGTGTGTGTGTGTGTGTGTGCTCATGTCTATGTTAGTAGCACAGTTTGAACACATGGTGTTCATCATTGTGGTTTTTTTAATTGATGTTCTGAATTGCGCTGAGGATTGAAGTATTCAAGATTCAAGAAATGTATTTGTCACATGCATATTTGTCACATGCATATTTGTCACATGCATATTTGTCACATGATTATTTGTACAGATACAAGGAGCAGTGGAACAGAGATTGTGATGAATACTCCCCTCTATGCAAGAGAAGAATCTCTAGTAATAAATAAAAATAATAGAATAAAGTAAAAATAATATTTTAAATAAAATGAATAAAATAAATGTTTGTAAGCAAAGTGATTTGAAGAAGTTATAAATTCATAAACTGAGAACCGTATGGCTTGGACAAGGAAGTGCCTTCTTAGTCTCTCAGTGATCTCAGGGCAATGTTATCCTGATAGGATGATAGGAGGTGCAATACCAGGTAGTGGTGTTCCCAGAAAGTCCTCTGCAGCTCATTCTTTGGCCGTTTTTACTTCATTGGCTAAATGCTGTGTGGACCCGTCAGTGCCCCCCCAGGCCAGCGTGCACAGCCCTGTTAAAGGGGTGGGGGGAAGGAAGTGGGGAAAGCAAGCACAGGTTGGCCTTGTGTTTTGGATAAATACAGCAGATGTTAAAAGACAGACGACCGGACAGGCTGGCTGAGGGAAAGTGGGCTGGAAAAAGCGGCCATCTCTATCTGAAAGCCTGATGAATGGCCACCCTTCACTTCCACCGAGGCCTGCGCCCCAAGAGCACGCACGCACGCACGCACGCACGCACGCACGCACGCACGCACGCACGCACGCACGCACGCACGCACGCACGCACGCACGCACGCACGCACGCACGCACGCACGCACGCACGCTCTACACACTGTGGTATGTAGAGAAAAAATACAACTGAAGAAGAAGCGCCTCGTGCAACTGGCCAAGACCCTGTGGCAAAACATCGTACCGTTTCAAAGTTGGTAGTTTGGGAGGTAAGCAGACAGGCAGACAGTAAGCAGACAGTAAGCAGACAGTAAGCAGACAGTATGCTGACAGTATGCTGATCTTCTTCTCTTGTGAGTCTGTAGTGTTTCTGTCCACCATCCATTGCAATTATTTTGGAGTGCATGTTTCCTGTTAGGTCAAGGAAACAAACAATTTTACCAGAATAAAACCTTGAGTAGATAACCAGCAAAAATGGGTGGGGTGGGGGGGGTGGGGGGGGGTGGGGGGGGGGGGGGGGGGGGATACCGTCTCTGCTCTTGGGCAGATCTGCCATCTGCTCGAGGGTGGAAATGCTGGTTGGCCGGCACCTCCAGGATCCGCCACCTCCAGCTTTATATCTGGGAATCTCCATCCCCATCCCGCCATGCTTACATCATCAAGCCTCCCTCCCTACAATGCCACACTTAAATCACTCCACTTAAAGTCATGTAACCTGGGATGCCACACTCCAATCACTCCACTTAAAGTCATGTAACCTGGGATGCCACACTCCAGTCTTACTACTTAAAGTCATGTAACCACACTTAGGATGCCACACTCCAGTCTTACTACTTAAAGTCATGTAACCACACTTAGGATGCCACACTCCAGTCTTACTACTTAAACTCATGTAACCACACTTAGGATGCCACACTCCAATCTTACCACTTAAACTCATGTAACCTCACTTGGTTCGCTTGGACGTAACTTCTGTGAGGAGACTAATTCACGCTCACACTGCCAAAGGCATTTTTAGCAGTTCCCATCATACGTGGATGAACTTGAGGGTGAAAACGTGTTGAGGTGGTTAAAGACAGAATGTAGCCATGCAGGGGAATGGAACACTTGAGTGCAGCCTCAGGAAAGGCATAGCAGGCGAGAAAAGTCAGCTACTCAGCACTCTTTATCAGAGGGCATAGGCCAGCTCTGTATGTTTCCTAGAGAACTGTCTTCACACCATGCGTGTTGGGCTAAATGCTTGTATGTCAGCACACCTTGCCTGCAGGTCGCAAAGGGCCTTTACTCACATACTGTGCATTGATTACATGGCGCACTACTGAAAGCAGGGTTCAGGGACACAGCCTGAGAGGGTGGGAGGATGATAAACGCTTAGCATCTAAAGATCTCAGGGTAGGGGAGCAGGAGAGGGCAAGCGGGGCGAAACATGACAAGCCGCCGATACCCGGGCCTCAGAAAGAGCGCTGGAGGACAGGCCGCACTTAATAGGCTGTCGCTGCCATGCACTGCGGATCACTTAATAAGCCCCATAATCATAGGTGGGGCTGCGGCCTGCGATGACATTAAATCAATCCGCTGCGTCTCCCTGCTCGGGCGGCGGCTCCGGTGGCTGAGTTATGGCTCATGGAGTGCCCCAGGGTCCCGCACTCGGCCCCTTGGCCTCCTCCGCCCCGACTAAACTTTCTCCTCCTGGATTGAATTCCATTCCCTCCCCTCTCCTCCTGCGCCTCCCTGCGCCCGTAACATCACTATGTATAGTGTAACATCACTATGTATAGTCTCTCTCTCTCTCTCTCTCTCTCTCTCTCTCTCTCTCTCTCTCTCTCTCTCTCTCTCTCTCTCTCTCTCTCTCTCTCTCTCTCTCTCTCTCTCTCTCTCTCTCTCT
>CM050216.1:38101242-38108742 GCA_027475355.1 Coilia nasus | reverse complement strand
CAGAGTCCACACCTCCAGGAAGAAATAGTTTCTCCCGGCCTCCTCTCCAGACCCTTTGTACAAAATAAAATGAAGTACGAGGGGCTGGCTTACCAGGCTACTTAACCACAGCATGACAAAACATACTGAGCTTTCTTGGTTTGGAGAAGTGAATTGCTTTGGCATTATGGCTGGCTCCCACTGCACGTGCTTATACCCACCCATCACAAAAACATCACAAAATGACTGAAAACCCTCACTGGGCCTATGGTGTTCTTTTAAGTAATGTGTATGCTTTGGAAACTGCAGTGTATAAATAATAAACTTTTGAGTTCCCGAATCTGCTTCATATTACTTTGTTTAATACCTTCACTACGTCCCACCCTGCGTGGGATTGTTTTTACAGGTAACCATGGTGACATCAAGTCAGCGTGAGAAAGAGCAGTTTACCAAATCAGCCCCCCAGAAGTCAGGCCACTGTATAACATCACAGCACAGGAAAACAGCTGTCAGGTCTGCATCAGCTCTGGCCACAACCACACCCCCTCACTCTGCTTCTCAGGCACTCAACCCCTTAATCAGCTCGTCACCTCGTTCACAGCCACTTCCTGGTTCACGTGCACACTCCCCTGAGTACTGATGAGTTTCACCTGGTTTCCACAGCTTTTAAGCAGCACTCCCTGGTGTCTTGTCATCTGGCCTCGTCAATCCTCCCCTGGATCTACTCCGAGTCAGTCGTGTTGTGTGTTACTCCTGCGAAACCTTTTGTACCTTGAACCCTTTTTGGCCTTCTGCTTGCCGTTATTTGGACTCTCTTAGTTTGGGTATTGTATTACACTGTGTTCTTTGGTTGTGCCTTTGTTCATTTGTGTCACCCCTCTGCATTTGTGTGCTGTTTGTGTTATTTGCCTGCCCTGTTTTGGACCCTTTGTGTGTTTCAGTTCTGCCTTAACCTTCTGAGCTTTGTGATTGTGCCCCTTGTCCTCAGATAATTTTGGTTGACGCAAACCGTGGTTTGAATTGTTTAATGCCTGCCCTGTTTATGACCCTTTGTGTGTTTCAGTTCAGCCTTTACCTTCTGAGCTTTATGATTGTGCCCCTTGTCCTTAGATACTTTTGGTTGAGGCTTACCGTGGTTTGATTTGTCTAATTGTGTGATAATAAAACCCTTGCGTGTAGACTTTTGTTGTGTTCAGTCTGTGCTGACAACAGCTCTGATGGTAATTACCATTGCCCTTAATCTTGAGGGCGTTTTGTGGAAGGTATTTGACTATTCTGTTTTTTGTTTGTTTGGTTGTTACCTCAGAGCTGCTTTATGACATGGGGTGCAGTCTAATCACGGTGTACCTGTCTGAGACTTACTTACTAAGTTACTGAATACATCATCTGCTGTTTCCAGTGATCTCTGCTCCCTATAACACAAATCCTGTGATGAGTGCAAAGTCACCAGAGTGCCACAGGCCTGAACACCACCATGGGCAGTGGAACACAACACCAGTGGGGATTTCTATGTGTTAATAGAGAACAGAGAATGAGGAGGAGAAAGACAATCGCAAAGCCAATCATCGGCTGCAAATCAGACAATACCCCTTTGCTGCACACTGTTCCACATGTAAGTCGTGTCTCTCTCTTAACTATTTATTTGCCTTATCATGTGGTTGTGTTTTCGCCGTCCATGTCCATCTGGCTAATTATGCCATCTTACAGGAGAGGCAGCCGCAAAGAAGAGAACACATGCTGGGATCCACAGAGAGCGGAGAAGAGAACTCACAGGTCGAAACCTTTCCAGTGAAGTCAATAATGATTGGGTGGCCTTCCTATCATATTTGAAATACAAAGTTATTCAGTATATAGATGAAAAGAGTCCTGGTTCTGGCTCCACAAAAGGTGTGGCCAAGACATTGTCAGATGTTATTAGACGAATGGGCTACTGATGCTATCTCAGTAGATACACAGTAGGCTATTCATTCACAGCTTCTAAAGCTGACAGAATTAGACATTTTCCGGGGTTTACAATAGGGGGGGGGGGGGGGGCAGCAAAAAATCAGGTGGGCCTAGGCCCAAACACATAGATTATCATTATTAATAAAACAGTCGATCGAAATTATAGAGCCTTCTGATTGGGTGGGCCTGATTGACAGGTGGGCGGGTACAGGCCAACCCCAGCCCACCCGTGGCTACGCCTATGGTTTACAGGGAAGTCCAAGGGCTTATGGTCTGGGCGTAGGTTAATGATGATCCAATGGGGCAGGCATGCATAAAAATGCATAAACTACTCCTTCAGATAAAGTGAATTTAGTGATGCAGCTGTGTAATGAAATACATATTAGTGTATAACACTACGGAACTGACAATGTCAGCTCAGGCACTAGAGGGCTTAAGTCCTGTTCCAAATCACCATGGTGATGGGCATGCATAGAGAGATGGACAGCCTGAGACAGCAAATCCGATGCCTCACAGGTGTGTGGGCGTGGCTCAGCATCAGGGAGGGGCATTTTGATTGGAGGGTGGGCTCAGCTTTAAATTGATGAATGGAGAGTGCTTAAGTGCTCTTTATTACTGTCACATAGCAATAATTAATAACCATGATGAATTCATACTGCCATGATTATCTGTGGGGGAGAATGTTTATTTTCTCTTACAGTGAGAAACTATCCTTTGCCAGCACTGTAATGTAATGTTGTAACACTTTATTAATGTAATATTTACATGGAACATTGGCAACAGTGGGTGTTTGGAAAAGGGCATTAATGTCTGCAAAGAATTGACAGAGAATTACCACCACCACCCCCCTTCCCTCACACACACACACACACACACACACACACACACACACACACACACACACACACAGACTTAAATGGTTCTTAAGGACCATTACAGATTGACTGTAAACTTTGGTGAATTGGTGAGGAGATGCTTATGGGGCTTGTCAATTCCTGCATTCATCCCTGCCCAAAAGTCGCTTATTCAGACATTGTGAAGGAACATAAATCAATTTTGTCTTTATCGTTAGCTTGTGGGAATCTGGCACAGACGCTTGAGAGCCTGGTGAAGACCACTGACTGCTGGTTGAATAACACCACAAGAAGTACATTACCCCAAATACGTAAGGCGTTTCAGAGCAGTGATATACTGTGTGTACAAACTCAGCTGTGGCAGATGGGACTCAGACAACGAATCACCTTCAAGGACTCCAGCCAGGAGCCAATCATGCTGCTGTAGGGGAGGAAACTCCGCCTTTTTTTAAGATGTATGTTTTTTTCCACATAGTCACAGTCTTAACAATCATGAGAGAGATCAAAGATACGATCAGGGATGGTGGTGGATATGGTGTTTCTTTATGCTTGTGTGAATAAGCTTCGCAAGTGTCTTTGTCCCGTACAGCCAGTTCTGTATTTGACAAGGGCTGACTGAAACATGCAAGACAGGTAGCTCACCTCCAGAGTGTGAATTATCCCTCTATAATCGGGGGGTGCTACCTTTTATGGGCAGTACGTTTTCATTTTACATTAATAACATTAATATGTTAGTACCCTCCAACCCAGCTATTTTTGTCTCTTTGCGGGGTCTTGATCAGGGGGTGCGGTACCCCCAGTACTGTAATAATTAATTACTCAAACTATGCTCACTTCTGCCTCCAGTGCTGTCTGGGAAACACCACACAAGTCTTAGGGGACTTGCGCTGCCAGCACACCAAGTGCAGCTATACCATAGACTGCCTTTGTCACTGTGAACGCCTGTCGGTAGAGGAAGAGGGTGTTGGTGCAGTTCTGAATGAAGAACCATTTAGTGGTGGCAGACTGAGTAGACACAACTCAGAACTTGATATACAGTAGATACTCCCTGGTGAAACACGAAACAAAAACTGAAATCTGCCCATTTCAACAGCATTTATGAGGGTTTCATAGGTCGTAACACCTTATGTACTGTAATATATATCAAAACTGACTTTAGTGGTGAGTAGCTCTGACGAACCAGCACAGATTACACACCATGTGCGGATCTAAAGCTCTATTTACAGACAGTCAGCTTGGGTTACATACAGACACAAATATCAACAGCAAAACCAAACAAATTAGTTGGTCTAGCTTCTTAGAAACATTTGCTAAACCTAAGAGGGTTCCTCAGGACTATTTAACTGTCTTGAAGTTCATAAGAAGGAATTTAAGTAACCAATATGTTTTAAGCAAAGCACTTTTCTTTTACTAGGAACAATTTAAACAAGGTCACTAGATTATCCTATAACCCCTTGACAGTCATCCTGGTGTTCTGTTTTATCTGTCATGGAGACCATGAGACAGAAGTGTGCTCTCACAGTGACAGCGCTAAACATGCCTCAGCAAGTGTTGCAGCGCCTTTGCAGGCACTGTACAGCACCTTTTCCCAGGGAAGACTGGCACTGAAATCAAGGGCTACATCAGACAGAAGCTGCGGAATGAGGCCAAGCGACTGTGGAGGAGACGTCACCCAGCAGCTGTGCCTCGTGCAGCATGCGATGGCAGTATGGCAGGAGAGGCTCCGATGCACAGGACGATGGCGTCCTCTATGGTATGGGGGCCCGTGAGACGGTACCGTTTTAGAGCCAGTTTGCCAAGCTTAAATTGGTAACTGTGTGAGAGAGAGGCTCAGAGGAGCTCCTGTGACACATAGCTTGGTGTTCTGTCACAGTTCCTTCAGGACCTCTGGAGATCCATACATGTCTGTGCTCTTAGTAAAGTAGACCAAGCAACTAAAGGAATGTTGTAGCTGCAGCTGAATCTGTATACAGACGTAGAGCTCTGCATTGCAGCTTCTTATAGCAAACACACTCACATGTATATGGGGTCAGTTAATTACACGAATAAAAGAAGTGTCATACTCTAAAAAAGGTCTTACTGTAGAAACATGTAGGTTCTCTTCACAGCATTACAGTATGGCCTGGAGCAGCAGCATTACAGTATGGCCTGGAGCAGCAGCATTACAGTATGGCCTGAAGCAGCAGCATTACAGTATGGCTTGGAGCAGCAGCATTACAGTATGGCTTGGAGCAGCAGCATTACAGTATGGCTTGGAGCAGCAGCATTACAGTATGGCCTGAAGCAGCAGCATTACAGTATGGCCTGAAGCAGCAGCATTACAGTATGGCCTGGAGCAGCAGCATTACAGTATGGCCTGGAGCAGCAGCATTACAGTATGGCCTGAAGCAGACTGTCAAAATGACATGGTATTGTCACTTAGAATGCTAATGTCACCAGTACCCAAGTACTAAGTCACACAGTGTCTGCATCTTACCATCTTACCACCTTACCACCTTAGCATCTTACCACCTAACAATCTTACCATCTTACCACCTTACCACCTTAGCATCTTACCACCTTAGCATCTTACCACCTAACAATCTTACCATCTTACCACCTTAGCATCTTACCACCTAACAATCTTACCATCTTACCATCTTACCACCTTAGCATCTTAGCACCTAACAATCTTACAATCTTACCATCTTACCATCTTACCACCTTAGCATCTTAGCACCTAACAATCTTACAATCTTACCATCTTACCATCTTACCACCTTAGCATCTTAGCACCTAACAATCTTACAATCTTACCATCTTACCACCTTACCACCTTAGCATCTTACCACCTAACAATCTTACCATCTTACCATCTTACCACCTAACAATCTTACCATCTTACCACCTAACAATCTTACCATCTTACCATCTTACAATCTTACAATCTTACAATCTTACCATCTTACCATCTTACAATCTTACCATCTTACCACCTAACAATCTTACCATCTTACCATCTTACAATCTTACCATCTTACAATCTTACAATCTTACCATCTTACCATCTTACAATCTTACCATCTTACCACCTAACAATCTTACCATCTTACCATCTTACAATCTTACCATCTTACAATCTTACAATCTTACAATCTTACCATCTTACCATCTTACAATCTTACCATCTTACCACCTAACAATCTTACCATCTTACCATCTTACAATCTTACCATCTTACCACCTAACAATCTTACAATCTTACCATCTTACCACCTAACAATCTTACCATCTTACCATCTTACAATCTTACCATCTTACAATCTTACCATCTTACCATCTTACCATCTTACAATCTTACCATCTTACCACCTAACAATCTTACCATCTTACCATCTTACAATCTTACCATCTTACCACCTAACAATCTTACCATCTTACCACCTAACAATCTTACAATCTTACCATCTTACTATCTTACAATCTTACCACCTAACAATCTTACCATCTTACCATCTTACAATCTTACCATCTTACCATCTTACAATCTTACCATCTTACCATCTTACCATCTTACAATCTTACCATCTTACCACCTAACAATCTTACCATCTTACCATCTTACAATCTTACCATCTTACAATCTTACCATCTTACCACCTAACAATCTTACCATCTTACCACCTTAGCATCTTACCACCTAACAATCTTACCATCTTACCATCTTACCATCTTACCACCTTAGCATCTTACCACCTAACAATCTTACCATCTTACCATCTTACCATCTTACAATCTTACAATCTTACAATCTTACCATCTTACCATCTTACAATCTTACCATCTTACCACCTAACAATCTTACCATCTTACCATCTTACAATCTTACCATCTTACAATCTTACAATCTTACCATCTTACCATCTTACAATCTTACCATCTTACCACCTAACAATCTTACCATCTTACCATCTTACAATCTTACCATCTTACCACCTAACAATCTTACCATCTTACCACCTAACAATCTTACAATCTTACCATCTTACCATCTTACAATCTTACCATCTTACCACCTAACAATCTTACCATCTTACCATCTTACAATCTTACCATCTTACAATCTTACAATCTTACCATCTTACCATCTTACAATCTTACAATCTTACCATCTTACCACCTAACAATCTTACCATCTTACAATCTTACCATCTTACAATCTTACCATCTTACCACCTAACAATCTTACCATCTTACCATCTTACAATCTTACCATCTTACAATCTTACAATCTTACCATGGCAAATAAAACATATTTTGTGTTTATCACATACTTAGATTTGTTTTCTTAAGTGCAGTAATACATGTACATGTTTATACTTTTATACATGTTATCTTTCTTTACATGGTTAGCCTTGCCAAGTCAAAGGCAATATTTATGCCTTTCCACATGTGTATCTGTGAAGAGAATATTTGCTGTATGGTCCTGATTTAATTAGCTCTGTGTGTCAGTAGGCCACACCTACTGTTTTATTTAAAGGTTTACAGATTAACGACATGCACCCCACAAACTAGAGCTGTAGCAGTTTAATTTAGTGGGCATTGAATCCTGTACGCACTGATTATAACAACAAAGACGATAAAAAATCCGCTTCAAACACATTTGGCACATAAATCTTACAGGCCCCAAGGACTGGAGCCCCTTTTTTTGTTGTTGTGTCTACTGGGGGGCTCCGAGGCCCTC
>CM050216.1:38091242-38093742 GCA_027475355.1 Coilia nasus | reverse complement strand
TCACTATGTTATGTACTGTGGGAATGCCAAATGACTCTCACTTTATGTCCTGTCTGTGTGTCTAGTGAGGTGTATTACCCTGCCTGTCCAGCACTTTCCTCAGCTGTTGTTGTTTTTAAAGTGCTTTATTAATAAACGTGACGTGACTTGTTTTGAGCTATGCCAGTGTGGGATTACTACTGCAGGAAATGGCAGTGTGAGTGTGTGTGTGTGTGTGTGTGTGTGTGTGTGTGTGTGTGTGTGTATGTGTGTGTGTGTGTGTGTGTGTGTGTGTGTGTGTGTGTGTGTGTGTGTGTGATTACTACTGCAGGAAATGGCAGTGTGTGTGTGTGTGAGTGTGTGTGTGTGATTACTGCTGCAGGAAATGGCAGTGTGTGTGTGTGTGTGTGTGTGTGTGTGTGTGTGTGTGTGTGTGTGTGTGTGTGTGTGTGTGTGTGTGTGTGTGTTTGTGTATGTGTGTGATTACTACTGCAGGAAATGGCAGCATTTGCATGAGCTGAGTAGCAGATGAGTGTTGTTAGATGGGGTTTGTGTGTTTGTCCTGAAAGGAGACGTGGACTTAAACACAGATTTGCATTATGTGCAGTCATACATAATGTGCTTATGTTTGCATGAATGTTTTCTCTGTGGTGTGTGTGTGTGTGTGTTTATCTGTGTGTGTGTTTGTGTCCCAGTCACTGAAGGAGGAATATGTGTGTGTGTGTGTGTGTGTGTGTTGCTGTGAAGAGGAAGGGGAAGAGATGGGTTGGAGGCTCTGAGCAGTTTAATAATAATACATGCAGTTAATTAAAGCAAATTAATGAACCCCTTTCTCATTCACACACATGGGCAGACATGCGCAGACATTTCCAACCATGCACTTCAGACACAGACATCTAGACACACACACACACACACACACATCCACTCATGCATTCAAGCTACACATATAAACATTTTTTTTTAGATGACACACACCTACACAGACACACACAGATACAGACACACACACACACACATACACACGCACAAGCACATCCATTTCTCAATCATCACACACTCAGAGCGCTGTTATGACTGCTGTGGCTCCACAGTTACGGCGGGATTAAGTGAGCTTCGTGACAGCAGCCGTCAAACACACTCACGTCACGTCACGTCACACACTACAGGTGCAGCTCCGTGCTAATAGAGGTCGCCGCTCAGCTTGACACCCCGCTGGCAGGCCTCCACTCATCTGTCCACATCCATCTCTCCTCCCCTCCCATCTCTCTATCCCTCCATCTCTCCTCCCCTCCCATCTCTCTATCCCTCCATCTCTTCCCCCTCCGATCTCTCTATCCCTCCATCTCTCCTCCCCTCCTATCTCTCTATCACTCCATCTCTCCTCCTCTCCCATCTCTCTATCCCTTCATCTCTCCTCCTCTCCCATCTCTCTATCCCTCCATCCTCTCCTCCGCTCCCATCTCTCCATCCCTCCATCCTCTCCTCCGCTCCCATCTCTCCATCCCTCCATCCTCTCCTCCGCTCCCATCTCTCTATCCTTCATCTCTCCTCCCCTCCCATCTCTCTATCCCTCCATCTCCTCCCCTCCCATCTCTCTATCCCTCCATCTCCTCCCCTCACATCTCTCTATCCTTCCATCTCTCCTCCCCTCCCATCTCTCTATCCCTCCGTCTCTCCTCCCCTCCCATCTCTCCTCCCCTCCCATCTCTCCTCCCCTCCCATCTCTCTATCTCTCCATCCTCTCCTCCCCTCCCACCTCTCTATCCCTCCATCTCTCCTCCCCTCCCATCTCTCTATCCCTCCATCTCCTCCCCTTCCATCTCTCTATTCCTCCGTCTCTCCTCCCCTCCCATCTCTCCTCCCCTCCCATCTCTCTATCTCTCCATCCTCTCGTCCCCTCCACCTCTCTATCCCTCCATCCTCTCCTCCCCTCCCATCTCTCTATCCTTCCATCTCTCTTCCCCTCCCATCTCTCCATCCCTCCATCCTCTCCTCCCCTCCGTCCCGCATCCTTCTCATCCATCGGCCCTCATTAGGAATGACAGATGTATCCAACCCCCCCTCCACTCACACACACACACACTGCCCCCCACCCCCCCAAACACCCCACACACACACTCACTCACACTGCCCCCCCACCCCAAACACCCCCCACACACACTCACATACACTGCCACCCCACCCCCCCAAACACCCCCCACACACACACACACTCACACACACACACACACACTGACCCCCACCCCCCCAAACACCCCCCCCCACACACAAACTCACACACACACACACACACACTGCCCCCCACCCCAAACACCCCCTCCCTCACTTCCTGCTGTCTGTCCATCAGTGTGGCACCAGCTCTGCTCTTCAGACTGCCCAGTGCCCAGTGCAGCAGTTACCCCCCCCATAACTGCCCAGTGCCCAGTGCAGCGTATGAGTTACCCCCCCATAACTGCCCAGTGCCCAGTGCAGCGTATGAGTTACCCCCCCATAACTGCCCAGTGCCCAGTGCAGCGTA
>CM050216.1:38078742-38086242 GCA_027475355.1 Coilia nasus | reverse complement strand
ATCTCCTCCCCTCACATCTCTCTATCCTTCCATCTCTCCTCCCCTCCCATCTCTCTATCCCTCCGTCTCTCCTCCCCTCCCATCTCTCCTCCCCTCCCATCTCTCCTCCCCTCCCCATCTCTCTATCTCTCCATCCTCTCCTCCCCTCCCACCTCTCTATCCCTCCATCTCTCCTCCCCTCCCATCTCTCTATCCCTCCATCTCCTCCCTTCCATCTCTCTATTCCTCCGTCTCTCCTCCCCTCCCATCTCTCCTCCCCTCCCATCTCTCTATCTCTCCATCCTCTCGTCCCCTCCCACCTCTCTATCCCTCCATCCTCTCCTCCCCTCCCATCTCTCTATCCTTCCATCTCTCTTCCCCTCCCATCTCTCCATCCCTCCATCCTCTCCTCCCCTCCGTCCCGCATCCTTCTCATCCATCGGCCCTCATTAGGAATGACAGATCTATCCAACCCCCCCTCACTCACACACACACACACTGCCCCCCCACCCCCCCCAAACACCCCACACACACACTCACTCACACTGCCCCCCCCACCCCAAACACCCCCACACACACTCACATACACTGCCACCCCACCCCCCCAAACACCCCCCACACACACACACACTCACACACACACACACACACTGACCCCCACCCCCCCAAACACCCCCCACACACACAAACTCACACACACACACACACACACTGCCCCCCACCCCAAACACCCCCTCCCTCACTTCCTGCTGTCTGTCCATCAGTGTGGCACCAGCTCTGCTCTTCAGACTGCCCAGTGCCCAGTGCAGCGTATGAGTTACCCCCCCATAACTGCCCAGTGCCCAGTGCAGCGTATGAGTTACCCCCCCATAACTGCCCAGCGCAGGATGCAGCGTATGAGTTACCCCCCCATAACTGCCCAGCGCAGGATGCAGCGTATGAGTTACCCCTCCATAACTGCCCAGTGCCCAGTGCAGCATATAAGTTACCCCCCCATAACTGCCCAGTGCCCAGTGCAGCGTATGAGTTACCCCCCCATAACTGCCCAGCGCAGGATGCAGCGTATGAGTTACCCCCCCATAACTGCCCAGTGCCCAGTGCAGCGTATGAGTTACCCCCCATAACTGCCCAGCGCAGGATGCAGCGTATGAGTTACCCCCCATAACTGGGGGTAGTACATTTTAAGGGGGGTACTACCGTTTACCGCCTTACATCACATCAATATGTTGGTCCCCCCAAGCCTGCTGGCTTTTGTCTCTTTGGGGGTACTGGGTGTTGATCGGGGGTACCCCTGTAATGTGAACTACGGTAGGATTTGTGATATTTGTGATGTGTGTGTTATATTTGTGATATTTGGGATATTTGGGATGTGTGTGTTATATTTGTGATATTTGGGATGTGTGTGTTATATTTGTGATATTGGGGATATTTGGGATGTGTGTGTTATATTTGTGATATTTGGGATGTGTGTGTTATATTTGTGATGTGTGTGTTATATTTGTGATATTTGGGATGTATGTGTTATATTTGTGATGTGTGTGTGATATTTGGGATGTGTGTGTTATATTTGTGATAATTTGGGATGTATGTGTTATATTTGTGATGTGTGTGTGATATTTGTGATGTGTGTGTGAATATTTGGGATGTATGTGTTATATTTGTGATGTGTGTGTGATATTTGGGATGTGTGTGTTATATTTGTGATATTTGTGATATTTGGGATGTGTGTGTTATATTTGTGATGTGTGTGTGATATTTGTGATGTGTGTGTGATATTGGGATGTGTGTGTTATATTTGTGATATTTGTGATGTGTGGGTTATATTTGTGATGTGTGTGTGATATTTGGGATGTGTGTGTTATTTGTGATGTGTGTGTGTATTTGGGATGTGTGTGTTATTTGTGATGTGTGTGTGTGTTTGGGATGTGTGTGGGATATTTGTGATGTGTGTGTGATATTTGTGATGTATGTGTTATATTTGTGATGTGTGTGTGATATTTGGGATGTGTGTGTTATATTTGTGATGTGTGTGTGATATTTGTGATATTTGTGATGTGTGGGTTATATTTGTGATGTGTGTGTTATATTTGTGATGTGTGTGTGATATTTGGATGTATGTGTGTTATATTTGTGATGTGTGTGTGATATTTGGGATGTGTGTGTTATATTTGTGATGTTGTGCAGAATGTTGTTGTTGCCATGTTTATCAGTCCTCATCCTGCAAAAACACACACACACACACACACACACACACACACACACACACACACACACACACACACACACACACGCGCGCACACACAGTCACTGGGTTCTACTTGTTATTCTTCCTGTTTTGTTCTCCTGCATTTCAATCACCCTCAGAGTCTCTATAGTATAGTATAGTATTAGAGTCTAATCTCTAGTCTCGCTCTAGTCTCCTCCTCTCTCTTTCTCTCTTCATCTCTCCATCTCCCACTCTCTTACCCTCTCTCCATCTCTGTCCATGTCTTTCTTCCTCTTTCTCTCTCCCTCCATCTCTCTCTCTGTCATCCTCTCTCACTCCCTTACTCTCCATGTCTCTCTCTCTCTCTCTCTCTGTCTCCCTTTCTCTCTCCCTCCATCTCTCTCTCTCCCTCCATCTCTCTCTGTCATCCTCTCTCTGTCTCACCCCCCTCTCTGCCTCCTTTTCTCTCTCCCTCCATCTCTCTCTCTCCCTCCACCTCTCTCTCTGTCATCCTCTCTCTGTCTCATCCTCTCTCTCTCCGTTCCCCTTTCTCTCTCTCTCCCATGTTCTCTCCTCACTCACTCTCTTTCTCCATCTCTCTCTGTCTCCCCCCCCCTCTCTTCCTCCTTCACTCTCCACCTCTTTCTCTCTTTCTTTCTCTCTCTGTCTCATCCTCTCTCCTCCATCTCTCTCTATCTCCTCACCCTCTTTCACTCCCTCACTCACCATTTCCCTCCCTCTCTCTCCCTTTCTCTTTCTCTCTCTCTCTCCCTCCTTCACTGTCTTTCTCCCTCACACTCTCACCATCTCTGGCCATCTTTCTCCATCTCTCTCTGTCTCTCTCTCTCTCTCTTTCCACCTGCTTGGGGGTGATGGTAGTAGTCTGCCCCCTCCCTACCCAGTGGCTTCCTGCCCCATGCCCCCCCTCAGCCCCCCCCCCCCCTCCCACACACACACACACACACACACACACACACACACACACCCCGCAGCTCCTCTCCTGCTGACAGAAGCTTGCAGTCAGCTGGACCCTGAGAGGATCACAGTCTGGCAGTGCCTCTGTGTGGCCCTGCCTGTGTGAGTGTATCTGCCTGTCTGCCTGTGGACGTGTGTGTGTGTGTGTGTGTGTATGTGTGTGCATGTGTATGTGTGCATGTGTGTGTGTGTGTGTATGTCTGCGTGTCTCTGTGTGTGTGTATGTCTGCGTGTGTGCGTGTGTGTGTGTATGTGTGTGTGTATGTCTGTGTGTGTGTGTGCGTGTGTGTGTGTATGTGTGTTTGTGTATGTGTGTGTGGGTGTGTGCGTGTGTGTGTAAGATACAGATAGAGAGACATTTAGAGTTCACCAAGCTCCAACAAAAAGTGAAGCTATCAAGTAACCGACAGAGAGAGTGTGTCTGTCTGTTTACATGAGAGAGAGGGAAGATAGACAGACAGAGAGCGACAGAGAGGGAGTGTGTGTGTGTGTGTGTGTCATCCCCTGCCATGCACAATAGGGAGGTTATATCTGTGCCCCCTCTGTATTTTGGGGCCCCCCCCGCGCACCCCCTCAGGCTTGGGCCCCTCTGGTGTCGTTAAGTGACTCCTGAGTGAGATTGATGAGGGTCAAGACCCCCCCCACCCCTCCTTCTCTTCCTCTCTGCCCCCCAGACCCTCACATACCCTCAGGGGTGCCCCACTACCACCCCCTGATACCCCTGCGCCCCCACATCCGCCCCCACACCCCCCCATCTCCAGCATGTTCGTCTTCTCCTCCAGCTGCGCTCCTTGTTTGCCGTCCTGCCACTTTCTCTGCACCACCCCCCCCCCCTCTGTGCCTCCCTCTCTCCATCTCTCCCCTCCTCTCTCTGTGCCTCCCTCTCTCCATCTCCCCCCCCCTCTCTGTGCCTCCCTCTCTCCATCTCTCCCCCACTTTCTCTGTGCCTCCCTCTCTCCATCTCTCTCCCCATTCTCTGTGCCTCCCTCTCTCCATCTCTCCCCCCTTTCTCTGTGCCTCCCTCTCTCCATCTCTCTCCCCTTTCTCTGTACCTCCCTCTCTCCATCTCTCTCCCCATGCTGCTTTTCAGTTGTGAAGTCCTAGTAGTATTAGTAGCCTAGTGGTATTAGTAGCTTAGTGGTATTAGTAGCTTAGTAGCTTTAGTAGCCTAGCAGCTTTAGTAGCCTAGCAGCTTTAGTAGCCTAGTAGTATTAGTAGCCTAGTAGCTTTAGTAGCTTAGTAGCTTTAGTAGCCTAGCAGCTTTAGTAGCTTAGTAGCTTTAGTAGCCTAGTAGCTTTAGTAGCCTAGCAGCTTTAGTAGCCTAGTAGTATTAGTAGCCTAGTAGCTTTAGTAGCCTAGTAGCTTTAGTAGCCTAGCAGCTTTAGTAGCCTAGTAGCTTTAGCAGCCTAGCAGCTTTAGTAGCTTAGTAGCTTTAGTAGCCTAGTATAGGGTGACCAGAAGTCCCGGTTTGACCGGGACAGTCCCGATTTTTAGTCGCGTGTCCCGAGTCCCGACAAAAGCCCGTCGGGACGCAAAAATGTCCCGGTTTTCACCCAACACCACATCAAGCTGCCCAAATTACAGTGAGCGCATATACAAAACTGTTAAATTAAAGCCTAATGAAGTTTCCAGTAATTCAGAGTCAATGTGTGTGTGTGTGTGAGTGACAATGGTAGGTGCGCTCTGTGAAATCTTCGCAGTCAATGTTACAATGTATCTTGCAGTATACAGCGGCCGTGTTTTAACGGTTTTCTTTGATAGCAGACTAGACTACTACACGACAATGCCTAAGAGAATGTGCACGCGCATGACGTCACACATAGTGTCCCGGTTTTAGACTCTGGAAATCTGGTCACCCTAGCCTAGTAGCTTTAGTAGCCTAGCAGCTTTAGTAGCCTTTGTTTTATTTAGTAGTCTTTGTTTTGTTTTGTTTTTGTTATAGCCTACTAGCCATATAGACAGTTTAATGGCAAAGGATAGAAACAATTGCACAACAGCCAGCCTACACTACAAGCTAATCAAATCACAATTTAATCGACAGCAACCAGTAAAAGTTTGAAGTTGTTGTTATATGTGCAGCACAAGGTGAATGGGCGACGATGTCATCGTTTTCAAAAGGTTGCGTTTACCCTGTCCACACGAGAATGAAACGGCGGCATTGTTAGACTTTCTCACTTTGGAACCCGTTCTCAAAAAGTATCGTTTTCGGGCACCCAAAACGCCGGCGCCGTGTGGATGGAAGGCCAAAACGCAAACAAACTTTACCGTTTTGACCTGAAAACGTTAGTAGCCTAGTAGCTGGTTTTCTTTTTTTTGTTCCTCATTTTATCTTCAACTCTTCAGTTCCCTCCTCAAATCACCTCTTCACTCTGTATATTTATTGCCCTCCTCTTCCTCTCCTCTCCCTCCTGTCTTCCTCTCCCTCTCTCTTCTCTTCTCCTCTTCTTCTCCTCTCCCTCCTGTCTTCCTCTCCCCCTTTCCCTCTCTCTTCTCTTCCTCTCCTCTTCTCCTCCTCTCTGTGGCCCAGCTCTGGCCCCTCTAATGCTCCTGTCAGTAATTGCTATGTGCTATGTGCTATGTGCTCCTCCAGGCCAGTGTTCCTCTAAATGACACCAGTGGGAGGACATCAAACAGCCTTCAGCCCGAGTCTGCTCTCTCTCTTTCCTCTGTCTGCGTCTCTCTCTCTCTTTCTCTCACTCTCTCTTTGTCCCTCTGCTTTCCCTCTCTCTTTACTCTTTCTGCGTCTCTCTCTCTCTCTCTCACTCTCTCTTTCTCCCTCTGCATTCCCTCTCTCTTTCCTCTGTCTGCGTCTCTCTCTCTCTCTCTCCATCTGCATTCCCTCTCTCTTTTTCTCTCTCTCTCTGTCTGCGTTTCTCTCTCTCTCTCTCTCACTCTCTCTTTCTCCCTCTGCATTCCCTCTCTCTTTCCTCTGTCTGCGTCTCTTTCTTTCACTCTGCATTCCCTCTCTCTTTCCTCTGTCTGCGTCTCTCTCTCTTTCTCTCACTCTCTCTTTCTCTTTCTGCATTCCCCCTCTCTTTCCTCTTACTTCATTCCTCCTTCTTCGTCTCTCCTTCTGTCTGCCTCTCTTTGCACTCCCAAAGTGAGTTATGAGAGAGTGAGAGAGAGAGAGAGAGAGTGAGAGAGAGAGAGAGAGAGAGAGAGAGAAAGAGAGAGAGAGAGAGAGAGAGAGAGAGAGAGAAAATGGAGCCAGAGTTGTTGAGTATCTTTCGTTGTGGCCTGTGTTGAGCTTCATGTGTCCACCAGGGGCTGTGTGTGTGTGTGTGTGTGTGTGTGTGTGTGTGTGTGTGTGTGCGAGTGTGTGTTTCCTACTCAATGAAGGCGCACAATGCATCAGGCCCATGGAAATGTGTTCCTTGGAAGTTGTGGAGCTGACAGAGGGGATTTACTGCGCTCATTTGATGACGCGTCCCAGTTCACCTATTTCATGGGTCTGCATTATGTTCCAGGCCTCAATTTACGATGACAAACTATTTGGAAACCAGAAGCCCTCACAGCTATGTGGGCTGTGTGTACAGGGGCCATGCCCTTTGCAGCTTGTCCAATGATTGGCCCCTTTGCGAGGCTTGTCCAATGGGAGTACAGGGGGCCGGCCAGCCCGAGGCCCCGCGGGGCTCTGTGATTGGCTGGGCTGCTTTCCCATGGCCCGGTCGAGCTCTCTGGCTGTGCCAAAAACCCTTCCGGCTATTGACGTTCCACTCGAACACAAGCTCCACACTCTCTGTCATCAGGCGCTCATAACTTCGCCGGCGAATATGACACGACAGCTGTCAGGCCCGAGCGCTCTTGTTTACATGAACCGGTGACAAACGATCTCGAGCATCCTCGAACCAGCCTTCTAGACCCAATCAAAACACACACGCCTTGATTGGCCTACCAGTTAAATCAGCGCCAGTTCTGATTTTTTAAAGTTTTTTTTAAGTGGAGCCAGTCATCTGTTTCCATGTCTATAAACTGTTAATAAAGAGTTGTGACAGCTACCTTGCTGTGTTTATGATGGGAGTTTCAGGGCAAGTTTCGTGACAACTAAACTGACAACTGGAAATTGGAATTAGTTTTGCAGAAAAGATCATTTATAATCATGATGACAGAAATGCCACAAGCTAGTTGCCATGGAAGGACTCAAGTAAGCAATCAGCTCAGGGGAAACGGATATCTTTCACAAGAGTTCATGATTCTGTGCATAAATTAATTTATAAGCTGTTATTCTCTAATTACAAAGGACAAACCACATTGTTTAGAGCAAGAAGAAAAGCTGTACTGTACTGTGTACTGTGTGAACTCATTTCTTAAGACTTGCAAATGAGACTTCAGGTAAGCAT
>CM050216.1:38061242-38068742 GCA_027475355.1 Coilia nasus | reverse complement strand
TTTGGGGCTGGGGGGGTGGGGGTAAGGGGGTGAGTGGGGGATGTGGGGGTGGTTGGGGGACGGGGTAGATAGAGGGGGGTAACAGAATCAGGGCTGTTGTCATGCGTGCCTCTTTCAGCTTCTGCCCTACTCTGTGTTCTGTTGCCATGGATGGGCAGATGTCACATTGGACAGGGTGGCAGGCGAGGGTGTGTGTGTGTGTGTGTGTGTGTGTGTGTGTCACTCTGGCTGTCATGACATGGATGCCACGAAGGGTTATATGCTGTGTGTGTGTGACAGTGTGTGTGAGAGGGGTCATTTCAGGCATGGGAAAGTTCTAGAAGCTGGAAAAGAAGCTGTCGGCCTTTAGATGTGGGAAATTTGATGTTAACCACAAACTAAGGACGCCGGTGGTCCTAGCAGACACAAAGGTTTGTTTACTCCCGATGCTCCCAGGAACTGAAGATCTGAGAAGCTCCCTATATAAGTGTGTGTGTGTGTGTGTGTGTGTGTGCGTGCGTGCGTGCGTGTGTGTGTGCGTGTGTGTGCGTGCGTGTGTGTGTGTGTCTCCTGATGCTCCCAGGAACTGAAGATCTGAGAACCTCCCTCTACAAGCAATTTGTGTTCTAAAAAAGACATTCTTAGTCAGTAACCATTGTTCGCTTCCCCAGAGGCATATCAGTCTGGATCATTACAGAATGTTTCTCCTCACAGTGTGAATTACCCCTCCATAACGGGGGGTACTACCTTTACCCCTCCATAACGGGGGGTACTACCTTTACCCCCTCCATAACGGGGGGTACTACCTTTACAGGTTAAAGTTTTACATTAATCACATTAATATGTCGGTACCCCCCCCAACCCTGCTACCGTTGTCTCTTTGTGGGGTACAGGCTCTTGATTGAGGGGTACCCCTGTAATTTGAACTATGTTTCTCCTCCCATCCACACGACGCCTGTCACTTCTACAACTACTGGAAACATCACTATGTATAGCTGACAGTGACTCTACAACTACTGGAGCATTACCTTCCTTCACTGACAGTGACTCTACAACGCTGCTGCTGTGCTGTAATTGCAGCTAATGCCAAATCAAAGACAAGGTCAAATGATCAGTGTGTATGTGGACCTATGATCAGTGATGTGTGTGTGTGTGTGTGTGTGTGTGTGTGTGTGCGTGTGATCATGATCAGTGTGTATGTGGACCTATGATCAGTGATGTGTGTGTGTGTGTGTGTGTGTGTGTGTGTGCGTGTGATCATGATCAGTGTGTATGTGGACCTATGATCAGTGATGTGTGTGTGTGTGTGTGTGTGTGCGTGTGATCATGATCAGTGTGTATGTGGACCTATGATCAGTGATGTGTGTGTGTGTGTGTGTGTGTGTGTGTGTGTGTGTGTGTGTGTGTGCGTGTGATCATGATCAGTGTGTATGTGGACCTATGATCAGTGATGTGTGTGTGTGTGTGTGTGTGTGTGTGTGTGTGTGTGTGTGTGTGTGTGTGTGTGTGTGTGTGGACCTATGATCAGTGATGTGTGTGTGTGTGTGTGCGTGTGATCATGATCCAGTGTGTATGTGGACCTATGATCAGTGATGTGTGTGTGTGTGTGTGTGTGTGTGTGTGTGTGTGTGTGTGTGTGTGTGTGTGTGTGTGTGTGTGTGTGGACCTATGATCAGTGATGTGTGTGTGTGTGTGTGCGTGTGATCATGATCAGTGTGTATGTGGACCTATGATCAGTGATGTGTGTGTGTGTGTGTGTGTGCGTGTGATCATGATCAGTGTGTATGTGGACCTATGATCAGTGAGGTGTGGGTGTGTGTGTGTGTGTGTGTGTGTGTGATCATGATCAGTGTGTGTGGATCAGTCATCATCAGTGTGTATGTGGAGCATGTAGGTCTTTAAGGTTCATATATGTATGACACTGCAACTACTAGTAGTATTTAAGAACATGCAGGAACAGGGCAGATCAAGGAAAATAAGTATTTGAATATAACACCACAGCCACATCATCTGCTTCCTGCTGTGTCATTTCAATAACCTTTAGGGAAGTCCCCTGTGTGTGGTATAAGCCTGAGCTGTAAAGCAGTGCAGCATAAGTAACTGAATTAAAGATGGTGTAAATGTGGCGGGTGAGAGGTGAGGGATCTTCAGGGCTGGTAAGGGCACTGAGTTACTGATGGTGTAAATGTGGCGGGTGAGAGGTGAGGGATCTTCAGGGCTGGTAAGGGCACTGACGTTACTGGTTTAAAGAGATGAGGGAGGGGGGATCTTCAGGGCTGGTAAGGGCACTGAGTTACTGGTTTAAAGAGATGAGGGAGGGGGGATCTTCAGGGCTGGTAAGGGCACTGAGTTACTGGTTTAAAGAGATGAGGGAGGGGGGGATCTTCAGGGCTGGTAAGGGCACTGAGTTACTGGTTTAAAGAGATGAGGGAGGGGGTCTTCAGGGCTGGTGAGGGCACTGAGTTACTGGTTTAAAGAGATGAGGGAGGGGGATCTTCAGGGCTGGTAAGGGCACTGAGTTACTGGTTTAAAGAGATGAGGGAGGGGGGATCTTCAGGGCTGGTAAGGGCACTGAGTTACTGGTTTAAAGAGATGAGGGAGGGGGGATCTTCAGGGCTGGTAAGGGCACTGAGTTACTGGTTTAAAGAGATGAGGGAGGGGGGATCTTCAGGGCTGGTAAGGGGCACTGAGTTACTGGTTTAAAGAGATGAGGGAGGGGGGGTCTTCAGGGCTGGTAAGGGCACTGAGTTACTGGTTTAAAGAGATGAGGGAGGGGATCTTCAGGGCTGGTAAGGGCACTGAGTTACTGGTTTTAAAGAGATGAGGGAGGGGGTCTTCAGGGCTGGTGAGGAGGGCTACTGATGGCGCCATCGCTGTTCCTGTTGAGAGGAGGGTGCAGTGCCACTCGTGCTGCCCTGTGGTGGGGAGTGCTGTGCAGATCCCCATGTGTGCGTGTGTGCGTGCGTGTGTTGTGTGTGGCTCTGTGGCTCATGGTGGGGAGTGCTGTATGTATCCCTGTGTGTGTGTGTGTGTGTGTGTGTGTGTGTGTGTGTGTGTGTGAGCCTTTGCTGTCTCAGGGCAGATTAAATGATCGTTAAATGATAAAACACAGTGCCTGAAATGTCCATATTTTCTACTGGTAAAGTTGTCTACCAAAATAGCATGTTGTTGTAGATTAGATGTTTTTCTCAATGCTTGTTTCTGCTAATGTCAACAGACGAGTTCAGTGTGTGTGTGTGTGTGTGTGTGTGTGTGTGTAGTGTAATCAGAGAGGGGGAATTCTGGCTAGAGAACACTGCCTCTTGCCAGATTGCCGTTGTCACAGTAACGGCAGGCTGGGAACCTGACCTTTGACCCCAGAGGGGGTCGGGTGCTGACCCTGCTGTTTGGGAAGAAAGTGCCGTAGGCCCTGTGTGTCAGAGAGCGCCAGGACATCTGTGAATATGTGTGTGTATTATATGTGGCATGTGTGTATGTGTGTGTGTGTGTGTATTATATGTGGCACTGGGTGTGTGTGTGTGTGTGTACTATATGTGGCGTGTGTGTGTGTGTGCGTGTGTGTGTGTGTGTGTGTGTGTGTATTATATGTGGCATGTGTGTGTGTGTGCGTGTGTGTATTATATGTGGCATGTGTGTGTGTGTGTGTGTGTGTGTGTGTGTGTGTGTGTGTGTATTATATGTGGCATGTGTGTGTGTGTGTGTGTGTGTGTGTGTATTATATGTGGCGTGAGTGTGTGTGTGTGTGTGTGTGTGTTTATATGTGGCATGTGTGTGTGTGTGTGTGTACTATATGTGGCGTGTGTGTGTGTGTGCGTGTGTGTGTGTGTGTGTATTATATGTGGCATGTGTGTGTGTGTGTGTGTATTATATGTGGCATGTGTGTGTGTGCTGTGTTGTGTGTGTGTGTGTGTGTGTATTATATGTGGCGTGTGTGTGTGTGCGTGTGTGTGTGTGTGTGTATTATATGTGGCATGTGTGTGTGTGTGTGTGTGTGTGTGTGTGTATTATATGTGGATGTGTGTGTGTCTGTGTGTGTGTGTGTGTATTATATGTGGCATGTGTGTGATGTGTGTGTGTGTGTGTGGTGTGTGTATTATATGTGGCATGTGTGTGTGTGTGTGTGTGTGTGTGTTGTGTGTGTGTGTAGTTATATGTGGCATGTGTGTGGTGTGTGTGTGTGTGTGTGTGTGTGTGTGTGTGTGTGTGTGTGTGTGTTCTATTACTGTATATGTGGTGTGTGTGTGTGTGTGCAAGCAAATACATTTCTGTTCATGTGTGTGCACTTCTGTGGATATGCAGCTATAATGCTGTGTGTGAACATCACTATGTATAAAACACCACACACAGACACACACACATACACACACACACACATACACACACACCACACACAGACACACACACATACACACACCACACACACACACACACACATACACACACAGACACACACACACATGCATGCACCCACACACACCCATACACACACCACACAGACACACACACACACACACCACACACACACAGACACACACACAAACATACAGGAGAGAAGAGGAGGAAGGAGAGGAGAGGAGAGAGAGAGAGAGAGAGAGAGAGGAGAGGAGAGGAGGAAGGAGAGGAGAGGAGAGAGAGCAAACTTACCGACAGGCTGATCGTTGTCAAATTAAATGCAGTATCCTGTAAGACAGCCATACGGGATGTTGTGTTTTAATTAGCCCTTAATTAATGCAGCTGTTACTGTGCTGGCTGCGTTGGAGCCACAACACAGCATAGCAAACCAAAGCCCCTGACCAGAATACAAAACTACCCACCGCCTAATCAGGTGCACCCTAGAGACATTTCCACAACATTAATTCAACAACTGCTGAGATGTTTAAATTCTATTTTCAAAAAAATTGGAAAATAATACAGGTGAAAGAGCAAGCTATAAAATAAGTTAATTACACATGAATTAAAGAACAATGAGTAACAACATTAGCTACATAGAATTTTCAGTTTTAATGCATTTTTTGTGGAAAAGAAATGGTCTTTAAAGAATATTCAATAGCACCTTTTCCCCTTATATACATTTGTGGAGCTACTTATTACAACATAAAATAATTGCTAAATATTTCTTAATTCTGTAATTATGGTGTCTGACACTGTTACTAAATTGTCTTGATTGTTTTAAGCCAGTGAGTCACAGTATTTGTTTACACTTTGAGGAAAATACACGAATAGACACTATTTAAACACTGACGTTAAATAATTTATCTTCTCATTGTGGTAACAGTATTCAAAATCTTTGGACTTTCATTGCAGTGACTGATTTAGTCCACAATAAGAGTAATAATGAGATAATTATGGCGCAATATATTTTAGTAACACATGGCATGAAGGCTAGCTGACACGTGTTATATTTAAAACACTTAAAATGAACGTTAGTCAGTCATTATTTTTTATACAGCGTTTGGGGTACTAAATAGATATGCCAACTGAAACGCCTTAGACTGACATCTTTCACCCTTCGAATATATAAAGCCTTTTCCCATATCGCCGTGTGGAAGTGGCATTCATATTGATTCTCGAAGACAAAGACAGTCAGTTGCCACAACGCTTAATAGATTTTTCACGAGAGGGAGGCACCTCAGCGCGTTGAGTAATGTCAGCAGAATACCCTATCTGCATCGCGCCCGATGTGTGCCGACATACCCTACCTGTCTCCCGGAGCCGTGGAGGCCTATGATATTATTGTTTTAAGAGCCTCTGACACTGGGTTTTAATATAAATGACGGATGAAGTGTTTTTCTGCCGCAGATAGATTCACACCACTTACTGCTGATTGCCCGGATAGTGCGTTAACCCCGTCACTGGGCAGGGCTGTTATTAAACGTTACTCACGAGAGATGAACCGGCAGTGGAATGCACTGGGCTGTTTTTTTTCTCTCGAGCCACGTATCAATCTCCATATATTAACATCTCTGCTTGTGATTATAATCCGTTCAGAGGGTAAGAGTGTGGCATTGGATCGCCATGAATAGGATTAGGCCTTGGATCATAGTTTTTGGGCACACACACACACACACACACACACACACACACACACACACACACACACACACACACACACACACACACACACACAGAAACAGAAATACACACACAGGTCATACTTTAAGTTTAAATGTATTGTCCCCCCAACTACATATGTTATGTTATATTATATTATATTATATTATATTATATTATATTATATTATATTATATTATATATTTTTATTTTATTTTATTAGATTTATTAGTCTACCATTTATTATATTTTAGTATTGATCATTTTGAAGCATAGAAAAAAGCAAGTAGTATGTGTGCAGTTGAGTGCGCGTGTGAGAGCCCACCTCAAGGCTGGCTGATGTATGTCCTGGGCTTTCTTATGGTAATGGTGTCAGATAGCATGTAATGAATTCATTATGCTGCTTTATTGCTTTCTCATCTGTATTCACGTACAAAGGCGCACTGGAAGTGTGGCAAACATGATTACCATGTGTGACCAGTCCTCTAAATCTGCAAATGTGGGGATCCATCTGTGGCTGTTTCCTTCCTTTGCTTGTGTGTGTGTGTGTGTGTGTGTGTGTGTGTGTGTGTGTGTGTGTGTGTGTGTGTGTGTGTGTGTGTTTTGTGTTTTGTTTGTGTACGTTCCTAAAATGAAGTTAATTGTGTGTATGTTCCTAAAATGGAGTTAATTGTTTGTGTGTGTGTGTGCGTGTGTTTGTGTGTGTGTACGCCAATTTGTAGTGTAATAAAATGCTAGAATGCAGATGCATATGTCATTTTAAAGGGCTCTTTCCTGTGGTCTCGCCAACAGGGCATCTGGCTGCAGTACATGGTGCTTGCTACAGGCCTTATGTCTCACTCCACTGACAAACAGGACCTCTATCTTTCTTTCTTTCTTTCTTTCTTTCTTTCTTTCTTTCTTTCTTTCTTTCTTTCTTTCTTTCTTTCTTTCTTTCTTTCTTTCTTTCTTTCTTTCTTTCTTTCAGCTAGTGTCAGTCACAGGGGTTTAATTACATTTGCATTAAGGTTGCTAAATGGCAACATAAAGAGGTGTGTGGTTAGCGTGGTCATAGGAGAGCGTGCTTGGTTAGTCCATAACCTGATCATCTGTTTAAATCCGTAGAGGCTATAGCTCAGCCGAGACACAGGTGGCCATGTTCTTGCTACGCTGATGCTGAGTGACAAGCCTTGACCCAAGCGTGGGGACAGGTTTCAAATTTCTAGTCAGAGTCATATCTGTCAGGGGTGGTCAGTCACACCCATCACATCGAGACAGTGAGGAAGGAGATAGCCTACCACATGTTAGTGATGGCTAGTTTTTTCCATTTTTTTGTGTGGGCCTCAATTAAGTAATAACATTTTATATCTCATTAAATACTAACTTGCCATTTATTTCTGTAACATTTAGTTTTTTTGCGGAAATTGGCCACGATAAAGGTGAATATGTAGGTCATCTTTTTTCTTGTACAACTTTCTGCATGCTACACCT
>CM050216.1:38051242-38056242 GCA_027475355.1 Coilia nasus | reverse complement strand
GCGCGAGAGAGAGAGAGACAGCGCGAGAGAGAGAGAGAGAGAGAGAGAGAGAGAGAGACACCCAGAAACAGAGAGACAGAGAGTGAGAGAGAGACACACAGACACACAGACATAGAAAACAGAGAGAGCGCGAGAGAGAGACACACACACACACACACACACACACACACACACACACACACACACACACACAGAAACAGAGAGACAGAGAGACAGAGAGTGAGCGAGAGAGAGAGAGAGAGAGAGAGAGAGAGAGACACACACACACACACACAGAAACAGAGAGACAGAGAGTGAGCGAGAGAGAGAGAGAGGGAGAGAGAGAGAGAGAGAGAGACACACACACACACACACACAGAAACAGAGAGACAGAGAGTGAGCGAGAGAGAGAGAGGGAGAGAGAGAGAGAGAGACACACACACACACACAGAAACAGAGAGACAGAGAGTGAGCGAGAGAGAGAGAGGGAGAGAGAGAGAGAGAGAGAGACACACACACACACACACACAGAAACAGAGAGACAGAGAGTGAGCGAGAGAGACACACAGACAAACACACACGGACACAGTTCTCTGCAGCTCCCTTTAATCAACTGATTGCTGGCCTGTAAAGGAAAGTGCTAGAAGCTGTGTCTCTCCAGGACTTGGATGACCCCGCGCCACCCTGTTCCACCTTGTGCCCCCCCACCCCACGCCAGCCCTGCCCGCTGCCCCCGGGCTTGCCAGGTAGCTGCGTGGGGCAGGCCGGGCACCTGTGCCAGAGTGCTGGTCAGCCTAATCGCTTTAGTGACCAGACTGGCACCCACAAGGGCACCGGCTGCCATCCCTGGCGAAGGTCTCCCTCTCTGCCAGGGCGGTGGGCCAACTATGACAGTGGTCATGCCCGCTTGCACACAGGGCCAGCAGCAGCAGACACCACTCTGCCACCTGGTGGTAAAAAATGGCTATTACAGTCACTGTGACACCTCAGAAAGGTATTTTATCCTTTTTAATGATCTTTTTTAAGTGTAAAAGTTAAAAACATGCTATTTCAAATGAGTTAATTAATGACACAGGGATGTGAATTTTACTATTATTACAGTTCATTTTGTATTTAAGAAGTAGGTGTGCGTTGACTGATTTGCATTTGTCCAGAAGATGTTTTAGTCTATCTCAATTTGAACATTTGAGCAGAACTATGATTTCTCATTTTAGTTTGGACAGGATGGTGTACTAACTTCTCTCACTGCTATCGCTTGGCATTTTGATACTCCCTGTTCTGAATAACATTTCAACATCCCAATCCCAAATGAGTTATTGTCTGACATTATTCTGACCTTTAATTCTGGTGGAATAAGAAGCTCCTCCTAAGATGTTCAGTCTTAAATTACACATTACAAGGCATAATTATTTTATTTCATTTTCATTATTTAGTTTATTATCATTTATATTATTTATTAGATTTTTTTTATTATATATTTTATTTCCTTTTCTGTTAATTTGGGTGCAGTTTTGTGTGCTTGTGTGATGATGTGTGATGGTGATGATAAAAATGAGAATGAAGCTATTCCTTGTTGATTGTACAGCTTTTTTACATATATATTAGAGGGAACTTATTTCAAAGAGTGTCCAGCAGATGGCAGTGTTATATTTCAAATGTGCAGGTCTCCTTACAGCCAAATATTGTTGTGCAAACTTAGCAGCTATCTCAAGTACATGACCGCCAGTGTTGCCTGTAGCTCCCCAGTCATAAGTGGGGCCAGAGGGCTTAGCAGGAGCTCTATAGCCAACTTCTCCACACAGCACGCTAGCATGTACTCAGCCTTTACATCTACCTGACTCAACACACAGCACGCTAGCATGCACTCAGCCTTTACATCTATCTGACTCCACACACAGCACGCTAGCATGCACTCAGCCTTTACATCTATCTGACTCCACACACAGCACGCTAGCATGCACTCAGCCTTTACATCTATCTGACTCCACACACAGCACGCTAGCATGTACTCAGCCTTTACATCTATCTGACTCCACACACAGCACGCTAGCATGTACTCAGCCTTTACATCTATCTGACTCCACACACAGCACGCTAGCATGCACTCAGCCTTTACATCTATCTGACTCCACACACAGCACGCTAGCATGTACTCAGCCTTTACATCTATCTGACTCCACACACAGCACGCTAGCATGTACTCAGCCTTTACATCTATCTGACTCCACACACAGCACACCCCCATGTACTCAGCCTTTACATCTATCTGACCCTGCACACACAGCACGCTAACATGTACTCAGCCTTTACATCTATCTGACCCTGCACACACAGCACGCTAACATGTACTCAGCCTTTACATCTATCTGACTCCACACACACCACCTCTGGACCTCCACCGTCCCCTCCCTCCAACACCAAGCCCACAGATGTGTCAGGGTAGACATTTCTGTGTCATGTCATTTCAGATATTCAGAGACTGTAATTTCTCCATGTGATCTGTGACAGGAAGGCACAGACCCATACTTTCAGTTCAGAGTTAAATCCAAAATGTATCTAATGTGTCTCCTTCAATGCACATTATTGTGAATAAAACCTTTTTCCTGATTTCCTGAACCACCTTCCTGAATGAGTGTCCAAATTTATCTGTGGTACAAAATCACCCTCAATTGTTGGGTCTCCTCTCCCTCATCTTCGTCTTGAGAACACCCCAAAGATTAGAGTCCCCAACACGGTTACCGCAGGCACCAGGTAGCCCGCCAGTAGCTTGGGCTTCTTTTGGAGTTTGGAGACATTTCTGAGGCCTTTTGGATAAAATGTGAAATATCTTCAAGTTCCAGAAGAAGTCCAGTTGCTTACAACTTAGCTCCTTTGACTACCATGACCTGGACAAAGGAGAATCTTTAAAGACATCAAGTGATGATTGTAGTGTTCAAATATTTTTATGTGAATCATTATAAAGCATTGTCAAAACATTAATACGTGATTATTAACTAAATAAATCATGCTTTGTCCTCCATTAGAAAGATCATATTTTATAGTAACTACAGTACAGTACAGTCACACCCCCTCACTCGTCACCTTGTCACCTCTCCCAATGTCAGTGAACCCTACCCAATCCCCTCATCCATTGGCACTCCACCCAAACCACATATGTATATTGTCAGTACTGTATATCCCCTGTATATCTCTGTGTTATAGCTCATCTGGTACATATCTTGTACATATTGTTCATACATATAACATTTATTTATAGCACACCTGTATACATGTTCATAGCCCATCATATATATTAACAGCTGTTTATACCCCCCACACAAATTAACAACAAAGTATTCCTACCTGTTCATATTGCCCTATTTATTTGTACATAATTCACTACAACCATACTGTTTATATTGTATATACTGTATATATCGCACTTGCTGCTCCTTGCAGTTCTGATTAGATGCTAAACCATATTCCGTTACCTTTATTTATACATGTGTAATGACAATAAAGTTGAATATAATATGAATGTAATCTAAGTATTCTGTGGTCAGCTGATCTGTGTGCTGTTGGGAACACTCGTGGTTGACCCATCACATAGTGTGTGTGTAGTGTGCATGAGTGTGTGTGTGTGTGTGTGTGTGTGTGTGTGTGTGTGTGTGTGTGTGTGTGTGTGTGTGTGTGTGTGTGTGTGTGTGTGTGTGTGTGTAGTGTGCATGAGTGTGCTGTACGGACAAGCTGTTGACCAGGGAGTCACTGACCCAGCGGAGGACACAGGCAAAGGGCACTCATTACTTACTGTACACACACACACACACACACACACACACACACACACACACACAGAGACACACACACACACAGAGACACACACACACAGACATACACACACAGACACACACACACACACACACACACACAAACACTCATGCACACTACACACACACTCATGCACACTACACACACACACACAGACACACATAGACACACACAGACACACACACACACACACACACACACACAAACACTACACACACACACACCCACTCATACACACTACACACACAACATGCACAAATGCGCACACACACACACACACACACACACACATACACACACACACAAACATACACACACACACACAAACACACACACACACACACAAACATGCACAAACGCACACAAACAGACTTTATTTGTGTACACGAGCACTGTTTTCACCATATATGTCAACTTCTGATTATTAAAGACATTGAACAGTACTTGTCTAGATTCACATATTCGCTCATGTGCGCACACGCACACACACAGATTTTATTATTATTACAGACGTTATCACCTTATTCATTTGGCCTCCTTCATCAAGTGTGTGTGTGTGTGTGTGTGTGTGTGTGTGTGTGTGTGTGTGTGTGTGTGTGTGTGTGTGTGTGTTTGAATAGGGTGGAGACCAGGAAGTGGCCCAGATACCACAGGAGGGTGAAATTGTGGACTTATCGAGATGTTCCACTCAGATTCCTGATCTGTTTTTGTCCCTCAGAGAATGTCCAGGCAAACTGAAGCCCAAAGTGATAGAGCTCTCATAGCAGGGGCAGGATATCTGCCAGTGGTCAGGGAGGGGGGGCATGATATCTGCCAGTGGTCAGGGAGTGGGGGGGTGATATCTGGCAGTGGTCAGGGAGAGGTTGAGGAGCCACAATAACAGCCCGGAGGTACACTAGAGAGGTGCTTCTTAAAGTGTGCCCCCTGAACCACTGCTCCACTGCTGGTCCACAAAACATCCCATATGGTCCGCAAGCAGTTGTCTTAAATTATCACTTTTGTCATGTTTCTTAAGCTACCTGTGCTATGCGCAGTGTGTTTAAACGACATGTACATCATCTTCATGCCATTCCCTAGTTAGGGCTGTGATGCTGCACCAATTCATGCATTTGCATAGCCCTGTTAGCCTCAGATGGGGGGCGTGGTCCTTGATGCTTCTTTAAGGGGCGGAGTGATCCTCAGTCTGAGAAACTTTGAGAAATATGCACTAGTAG
>CM050216.1:37996242-38046242 GCA_027475355.1 Coilia nasus | reverse complement strand
ATGTCATTTAAGGAATAGTGGATGCTCTTAATATTGTTTGCTCTGGGTTTGCTCTGTGTGTTGCTGGGTCATCTCGTAGTCACTCGTGCTGTGTGGTGAATGAAGCCGCGGTTAACAATGAAGCTGACTCACACAGTGCAGTGAACACACACAGTGCATATTGAGTTTCTCCAGAGGCTACAGGGAAACTTGTATGAGCGGAGTAGAGTATGATTATGTCTGAATTTGCATCAGTACATTAGGTGGACTCAAACCAACAGACCTACAGTACAGATCTATGCAAATCCAAGTCATGATTAAGGATCACTGTCACACATTTTTTCGTGTGAGTGTGTTGTGTGTGTATGTGTGTGTGTATGTGTGTACAGACGTGTACATGACTGGGAGTGTGTTGTGTGTTGTAGTCTGCTATAAAGCCCTTAATGGCCTGATGGTGGCCTATAAAGTGACTAACAGAAGGTGACAACCAGGTGACAGGTAACAGAAGGTGACAACCAGGTGATCACCATGTGAACCATCAGGCCATTACCATCGTAGTGCTTCACAATAGTCACACGGGCACATGCACTGTGATGTCACCATAGTGACACTTGCACATGCACTGTGATGTCATAATAGTCACACTGGCACATGCACTGTGATGTCACCATAGTGACACTGGCACATGTACTGTGATGTCATAATAGTCACACTGGCACATGTACTGTGATGTCACCATAGTGACACTGGCACATGTACTGTGATGTCATAATAGTCACACTGGCACATGTACTGTGATGTCACCATAGTTACAATGGGCTTGTTTCAAATCATCTGGCTAGCCAGTGGCTGGCTTATAGCAACGCATTCTGGGCTTGAAATAGTGTATGCTGACGCTTGGACAAGATTGTCCAAAACATCACTATTTCAAGTCCAGAATGCATTGCTTTAAGCCAGCCACTCAGCCAGTCAGTCAAATTCAAATGAGCCCACTGGCATTGTTATGTCACCAGAGTCACATGGGCACAGACTGTGATGTCACTGTGATGAGTCGTAAAGCTGCCATTACGTCCGATTTTCCCAACAAGCCCCTGATGTTGGTGTTGCTTTCCCTTGTTTTATTTCCTACTTGAGTTACTGCAAAGGAAAGCTACGGCAAATAGTTTAACTGAAGGAACAGTTCAGACTCAGTATTTGTTCTCATACTGTTCTCATCAGTCAACCACTCTGAACTCATTGTGTATCAATCAAAACCAACCCTTGTGTAACATCAGGGCTGGGTTGAGATTGAAACTGCAGCAGCTGTGTGGTGTGTATGACAACTGATAGTGTTTTGTGAAACATCAGAAACTCAATGCTTATGGTATGGACAAGATGTACCAAGCCTGAATCCATACGTGTTTGCCTAAGCGAGCCTTTATTGCCTCACTATCTCCCTGTGCGAATGCAAACATGGAGCTGCATGGAGGCTCCAGTTACTCTACACCTCCTGTTTGCCAAGGCAGCTAGAGGCGGAGAAGCAGCACAGAGGCCACAGGTCTCCTAATGCAGAGGCCACAGCTCTCCTAATGCAGAGGCCACAGCTCTCCTAATGCAGAGGCCACAGCTCTCCTAATGCAGAGGCCACGGCCCCCACATCTCCTAATGCAGAGGCCACAGCTCTCCTAATGCAGAGACCACAGCCCCCACATCTCCTAATGCAGAGGCCACAGCTCTCCTAATGCAGAGGCCACAGCTCTCCTAATGCAGAGACCACGGCCCCCACATCTCCTAATGCAGAGGCCACAGCTCTTAGCGCCAAGAGGCCACATCTCCTAATGCAGAGGCCACAGCTCTCCTAATGCAGAGGCCACAGCTCCTAATGCAGAGGCCACAGCTCTCCTAATGCAGAGGCCACAGCTCTTAGCGCCCAGAGGCCACAAGTCTCCTAATGCAGAGGCCACAGCTCTTAGCGCCCAGAGGCCACAGCTCCTAATGCAGAGGCCACAGCTCTCCTAATGCAGAGGCCACAGCTCTCCTAATGCAGAGGCCACAGCTCTCCTAATGCAGAGGCCACGCCCCCCACAGCTTCTAATGCAGAGGCCACAGCTCTCCTAATGCAGATGCCACAGCTCTCCTAATGTAGAGGCCTGTGCTCCTAATGCAGAGGCCTGTGCTCTTAATGTAGAGGCCACAGCTCCTAATGCAGAGGCTATGGCTCCTAATGTACAGGCCACGCTCCTAAAGCAGAGGCCACGGCTCCTAATGTAGAGGCCACAGCTCCTAATGCAGAGCCCACGGCTCCTAATGCAGAGGCCACAGCTCCTAAAGCAGAGGCCACATCTCCTAATGTAGAGGCCATGGCTCTTAGCGGCTAGAGGCCACGGCCCCCATGGATCCTAACGCAGAGGCCGCGGTTCCTAAAGCAGAGGCCTGTGCCTCCATACTCATGTTAGGATGTCTGTCCAGGCAGTCCTGCACAGACCGACCAACAGACAGACAGACAGACAGACAGACAGACAGACAGACAGACAGATAGATAGATAGATAGATAGATAGATAGATAGATAGATAGATAGATAGATAGATAGATAGATAGATAGATAGATAGATAGATAGATAATTATAATATAATGTGTGCGTGTGGATGTATGTGACTGATTTAGGAGATATTGAGCAGTCTTAAAACAAATATGTGGAACCCCAAACCTCTGATGGGAAATATGGCTTCAGTGCACAGTGTCCTTTGTGTTTTACAGGGGTGTTTGGTGTATGTGATTCTCAGGGCTCATTTCCACCAAACACTCTGTGTATACAGCGCGTGCCTGTTTTCTGTCTGTATTCATTTAAAATGCACATTAATAGATTAGACCATTTCCACCGCACGCGTGATCTAAGCGTATTCTGTCACTATACAAACCTATTGTACACAGATACGCGCGGTACATGCGGTACAAGTCGGTGGAAACGAGGCCTCAGACTTGTCAGTGTGACGTTTCTCCTGACCAGCCACATGCTACACATTTGTAAATCCAGTTTCCCACAGCTGTGTGGAGACTTTGCCTAAGCAAATGAGGCAGGTACTAGAGGCCACACTGCACAGTTATGCAATCTGGTCAGCCCTTTTTCCTCCATTCACCCTACCTAGACCAGGACCAGGATCTCCATTCACCCTACCTAGACCAGGACCAGGATCTCCATTCACCCTACCTAGACCAGAACCAGAACCTTCAATTCACTCTACCTAGACCAGAACCAGGACCTCCATTCACCCTACCTAGACCAGGACCAGGATCTCCATACACTCTACCTAGACCAGAACCAGGACCTCCATTCACCCTACCTAGACCAGAACCAGAACCTTCAATTCACTCTACCTAGACCAGAACCAGGACCTCCATTCACCCTACCTAGACCAGGACCAGGATCTCCATTCACCCTACCTAGACCAGGACCAGGATCTCCATTCACCCTACCTAGACCAGAACCAGGACCTCCATTCACCCTACCTAGACCAGAACCAGGACCTCCATTCACCCTACCTAGACCAGAACCAGGACCTCCATTCACCCTACCTAGACCTGAACCAGGACCTGGTCTGTGTTTTTCAAGGGCCCCACATTCAGTAAATATTTGGCCGAGAGCAGTGAGAGAGCAGTGAGAGAGCAGTGAGAGAGCAGTGAGAGAGCAGTGAGAGGGCAGTGAGAGGGCAGTGAGAGGGCAGTGAGAGAGCAGTGAGAGGGCAGTGAGAGAGCAGTGAGAGAGCAGTGAGAGGGCAGTGAGAGGGCAGTGAGAGAGCAGTGAGAGGGCAGTGAGAGAGCAGTGAGAGGGCAGTGAGAGAGCAGTGAGAGAGCAGTGAGAGGGCAGTGAGAGGGCAGTGAGAGGGCAGTGAGAGGGCAGTGAGAGGGCAGTGAGAGGGTATCAGGCTGTGAGATAAGGGCACACCGAAGACAAAAACAGGCCAGGGTGATAAAGCTGTGCTCCTTGTGTGTGTGATATTTCTGTGCTGCTTGTGTGTGTGACATTTCTGTGCTGCTTGTGTGTGTGATATTTCTCTGCTCCTTGTGTGTGTGATATTTCTCTGCTCCTCGTGTGTGTGATATTTCTCTGCTCCTTGTGTGTGTGATATTTCTGTGCTGCTTGTGTGTGTGATATTTCTGTGCTCCTCGTGTGTGAGATAAAGCTGTGCTCCTTGTGTGTGTGATATTTCTCTGCTCCTTGTGTGTGAGATAAAGCTGTGCTGCTTGTGTGTGTGATATTTCTCTGCTCCTTGTGTGTGAGATAAAGCTGTGCTGCTTGTGTGTGTGATATTTCTCTGCTCCTTGTGTGTGTGAGATACAGCTGTGCTCCTTGTGTGTGTGATATTTCTGTGCTGCTTGTGTGTGAGATAAAGCTGTGCTCCTTGTGTGTGTGATATTTCTGTGCTGCTTGTGTGTGAGATAAAGCTGTGCTCCTTGTGTGTGTGATATTTCTCTGCTCCTTGTGTGTGAGATAAAGCTGTGCTCCTTGTGTGTGTGATATTTCTGTGCTCCTCGTGTGTGTGTGGGGGGATAAGCAATGCTGTCCAGCGTGCACCTAGTCCCACTGGGACCTCAGCAAAAAACTAGTGCACCAGTACACTGCACACACACACACACACACACACACACACACACACTGGACTGCATACACACACCAGTCGACTACACACACACACATGTGCACACACATATGGGTACACACACACACACACACACACACACGCTGCAGGACACTTGTGTAAATCTATTAAGTGAAACTGTGAAGGTGTGTGTGTGTTTGATTTGCATGGTTTGGACACGTGACTAGGAAGAATTGTGGCCGAAACTCAGGACGGAAACACTGATTCTCTTAAAGTTCATCCAAACACGGGTCCCTATCTGACTGCCTTATCAGTAATGGGCCTAGCTACACTTCCTTCCTGACCAAGGAGCTTCTGTCATGGGGGAAAATATTACCTTTGCCTTCTGAGACAGAGCCTTCTAAGGGTTTACATTAAAACCATTGAAATAGGTTAGTGTGACCAGGGATTACATGCTGGATTGCCCTCTCTCTGTATGTGTGTGTGTGTGTGTGTAAGGGGAGGGGGAGTGTGTGTGTGTGCGTGTGTGTGTGTGTATACCTATGCCTTCGTGTATGTGTGCCTGTTTGTGTGTGTGTGTGTGTGTGTGCGTGCGAATGTGTGTGTGTTTGTGTGTGTGTGCTCACATGTCTGAGGGGCATTCATGTGAATCTAAGATCAGTGTGTGTTAATGTAGTAGATTAGTGCCATAAATTTACGCTTGGAAATTGAGAGGCTCTGTGGTTCTGAAACCTGGAACAACACAACACACACATTTCCCTCACGTTTCTGCCATCGTCCCACACGCAACATACACCCCACCTATCCCAGCACATACATCAGCATGATTAAATGCTGCTTCGCTCTAGTTCATCATCCTCTGGTGTGTCCCGTGATGGCGTGACAGACTGCGCTAGCTTCACAGAGGTTTGGTGTGTAGTTCATCATCAGCTCCTGTGTCATGTGACGTCCTGATGGACTTTACGGCCTTACAGGCGCCTCACTGGCAGCGTCAGCTAGAATCTGGGAAAATGGCTACACGGCACACGACACAGTTTTGGTAGCTATTACTTACGACCAGCCATCCAAAGCTCCTCGCAAACATACATAAAACTTGTCTTAAACGTCCGTCTTTTCTTCCATATAGCAATCTTCACTAACTTTGCCTGGGTGTTGAGTAAGACATTAGTGGCTGTGCGTGAGTGCGGTGTTCGTGTTAATTTAAGGCTCGACTTGGCCTGCTGCCTGTGTTTACTGAAGCGCGAAGCCAGCGCGCGTCCCCGGCGGACCCAAAGTCCTCATCAGAGACTAGCACCATTAGCATTTTGTATGGAAATGTCCACAATGTTGCCTGGCAACAAGAGGGAAACAGCCCACTCCTTCCTACTGAATAGAGTTGGGCACAATGCCGTGGCCTTTATCTGTGTGTGTGTGTGTGTGTGTGTGTGTGTGTGTGTGTGTGTGTGTGTGTGTGTGTGTGTGTGTGTGTGGTGTGTGTGTGTGTATGTGTGTGTGTGTGTGTGTGTGTGTGTGTGCGGGTGTGTTTGTGTGCATGTGTGCGTGCATGTGTGTGTGTATGTGTGTGGTGTGTGTATATGTGTGTGTGAAGCTTTGTGTAAATGTGCGTGCATGTGTGTGTGTATGTGTGTGGTGTGTGTGTGTGTGTGTGTGTGTGTGTGTATGTGTGTGTGAAGCTTTGTGTAAATGTGTGTGTCCTCAGACAGTGTGTGATTCTCTGTGTTTGCACAGCTATGCTTTCATTTTGTACTTTAGTACATGCAGGGCAGGAGACGCCTTGTGTGTGTGTGTGTGTGTGTGTGTGTGTGTGTGTGTGTGTGTGTGTGTGTGTGTGTGTGCGTGCGTGCGCGTGGGGGTGTTTGTGAAGGTGAATGTATTTGTGTGTCCATGTTGTAGACAGTTAATTAATTTGCATAATAAATTGCCAGCTTGTGTTAACATTACACTGCCTTAAGCCCCCAGCTCACCAGTCTCATTTAGTATGGAGAAAACACACACACACACACACACACACACACACACACACACACACACACACACACACACACACACACACACACACACACACACACACAGAATAACTAAGAAGTTCTTTCTGAGTGTAAAAGTGATCTGTTGATTAGAATTACTATTATTAACAACTAGTGTTCCTATTTTGTTAAGAACTATTTTCACTCTGGTACTTTATGTCGTATGCTTACCTTCTACTTGTATGAAAATTGATAAGAACTCTTCTACCCACCTCTAAATCAGGCTACACATGAATTTAATTTTCATGGACACCTCAGAGGATTTGTAAGACCAGTGTCACAAAACTCTTATTATTGGTCTAATAATTCATGCTGATTATTTATTGTTGCGTCATGAATTTGGGTCATGGACCAAAAAAAGGTTGAGAACAACTGCTTTATATGACTACACCATGTCAGAATGCGTATGCAAACAAACACGCTCCACGCTCCAGATAGACGTTTTAGAAATTAATCAATTTGAGCTTGGAAATGTCCATTTCCCAAAAGCTTGGTCGTTGCAAAGCACTGGATTGTTATTCCCTTCAACATCAGTTAAGCACTCACATTAAAGGGAATGCAGCTGAGCTGTGCAGCAGCTAACTCTATCTGTACATTACTGACAAACATACGTGTCTGCAAATCTTGCACAACATGCTTTTAAACCTCTCTGGCCATTACTGACAAACGTACGTGTCTGCAAATCTTGCACAACATGCTTTTAAACCTCTCTGGCCATTTTGCATTGGTCAAGGCTGTTACAAAATCTAACGACGTACCGGCGGCTTGAAAGAGCCTCGGTGGCGTGACCCGATGCCCTATCACTGGACACTTTCCTCAACCCTCAGTGACAGAGGGCCGCGTCCAGTCCTTGACCCTTGACCTCACACCAAACCCCATCTCCCCCTTCACTCACGTGGATTAGCCCTCAGCTCATCTGGCTAACTAACTGGGCGGTTTCGGTGAAACATGACGCGAAGCCGAAACCTAACCGCGGTGGCTGGCCCGCTGGGCTCGCCATATGGTGCCTATTGAGTGCCACTGAAAAATTTAGGAGCCCCCGCCACTCCCGGCCACCCCCCGCCACCCCCCGGTACAGATCTGTATGTCACAGCCACGTTAGCTCCTCTCCTCTCCGATCCGGCTCAAGTTTCACACCAGAGTATAGGAGTACCCCATGACACAGTCCTCTCTGACCAACACCCACTAGAGGAGTACCCCACTACATGCAATTATCTACAAGACCCCACAGTCCTCTCTCACCAACACCCACTACATGCAATTATCTACAAGACCCCACAGTCCTATCTCACCAACATGCACCATATCCAATTATCTACAAGACCCCCCTGGCCCACCACAGCGTAGATGTGACCCATATCGCAAGCGAGGGTGGGCGTTCAGGTCTACTTGATTATGTCTTACGAGATGATGTCACTGTTTAAGCGGAGCAACTGCCCAATCGATGTTCAGCTTTGGCGTCGTGTCAGAGCTGTTTAGACTAACAGGCCAATCTTAGCCCAGCATGCTAACATGGTGTGTCCCAGGTAGTGTAGTCACAACAACGTGTAGTGTGGTGACAGCCAAAGATCATGGTACGACTGCTCTTATAAAAGATATATGATCAAACTATGTGTCACAGTCATTTAATGCTACAGGTTTAAAAAATGACAAACATTCGGTCACTTGTTATTTTTTAGACTTAAGACATTTCTCTATTAATACAGCTTACAATTCATACACTCACACAAACACACACACACACACACACACACATTCTGTCCTCCCTACCTCACTGTTCATCTTCTTACACTCTCACCCCTCTCTCTGAGCATAGTGTAAATTACGCCCCCATAATTGGGGGTACTACCTTTTACATTTTACATAAACTACATAAATATGTGGGTACCCCCAACCCTGCTATTGCTGGGTCTTGTTCAGGGCATGCTGCTCCCCCCAGTACCCACTGTAATGTGAACTATGTCTCTCTCTCTGTCTCTCTCTCTGTCTCTCTCTCTGTCTCTCTCTCTCTCTTCTCCGCAGATCTCCAATTCATCATCCTGGTGCTGCTGCGTGTGAGTACAGAGGCCGAGATGACTGAGCCAGCGCCCGCCTGGTGGAAGCTGACCTTCCTGAGGAAGAAGAAGTCGGAGCCCAAAGTGCTGTATGAGATCCCCGCCGAGTACGGCAGCAACACGGGGCCCGGGCCCGGGCCAGAGGACGCCACGGCCGATGACAGCCAGTTCAACGCCCGCCTGGAGAAGATCGTGGACAAGACGGCCACCAAGGGCCGCCACGTCAAGGTGTCTCACTCCGGCCGCTTCAAAGAGAAGAAGCGAATCCGCTCAACGCTGGCCGAGAACCCAGAACTGTTCCCCAGCACACAGCCCAGCGACGAGAACCAGCAGAGATCCCAGTAGGGCAGACTAGAGGGCACACTGGGGACTGTCACTGTCACCACACTGGGGACTGTCACTGCCACCACACTGGGGACTGTCACTGTCACCACACTGGGGACTGTCACTGCCACCACACTGGGGACTGTCACTGCCACCACACTGGGGACTGTCACTGCCACCACACTGGGGACTGTCACTGCCACCACACTGGGGACTGTCATGCCTTTATTGTGTCTGCATGTAGCACACATACATAAGCAGTGACAAACAAAAACAGAAACTTCTCAGAAAAGGATATCTAGACAGGTGTGCAAGTAGACACACATATACACAAACACACTCACACATACACACACACACACGCACACACACACACACACACACACACAGTTCAAATCACCTAAACCAAGATGCCGGCTAAAACCGAGTGTGTTAAATGACAATTTAAGGCAAGATGCATCAAACACTTCATTACTGAAACAAAAGCTTTGCCCTTAGGAGAAATCATAAACACACACACACACACACACACACACACACACACACACACACACACACACAGACTTATTCATATGGTACAGTATAGTGGTTAGACTCCATGCATAATCAATGTCGCCCGGGTGGAGGGGATATTCGATTCTATGAGGGCGGCCCATGGTCCTCCATCGCCTACACGAGCAGCTCAATAATTAATACCTACAGTCGGCACAGCATTTAAAGCTTCAGCTCAATAATGAATACCTACAGTCAGCACAGCATTTAAAGCTTCACCCTCTCACACGTCGGCCATTTGCACCCACTGTGGCTAACTGTCATCCATACTCAACTGGAATTTGTGCTTTTGTCCAAAGTAAATAGTTTACATATAACATCCACAGTTTCCATGTACAACCTGCATGACCATCATGGAACACTCATGTTGACAGCCTCTACTTGAACAGGATTGGTTGGATGGTCTCCATGACGCTTTATGGCTAAATCATTCTGGTGCTCAGATCAAGGGACAGCAAACGTGTAAATGAGATTAAAGATGGAGGAGAATAAAGTTAGAGCTTTATGTTTTATCATTAAAACGAGATAAAAAATGTTTTATCATTACGTTTCATTTGATGTCAGGGATTTTTTTAACATTTACTTTTTAAGACCATTTAGACGGCACCCATGTAACCCCCACATACTCCAGTGTTTTAATTTTCTATCATCCTACATTTGTGTACATACGAAATAAATGTTAAGACTATATTTTGCTCATATCTTTGATTGAGGTTAGCTACCAGTAGTCAGTTAGGTTTCACTGTTGAATTTTTATTGTGATTATAAGGTTGTGAATTTAAAATGAAATTACCAAATTGTTTTGTGTGATATGTAAAAGAAAACAGTTTTTGTATTCAACTGTACATTTTAGTTAATTTTGTAAAATGTGATGGAAACTGAAGACTTTTTGATATGTCTGAAAAAATAAACATATTTGCTGTATTCCCTTGCTCATCTGTTGGTTAATACGGATGCCGCATGTTGTGCCATGTATGTTGGTTAATATGGATGCCGCATGTTGTGCCATGTATGTTGGTTAATACGGATGGCGCATGTTGTGCCATGTATGTTGGGTAATATGGATGCCGCATGTTGTGCCATGTATGTTGGTTAATATGGATGCCGCATGTTGTGCCATGTATGTTGGTTAATACGGATGGCGCATGTTGTGCCATGTATGTTGGGTAATATGGATGCCGCATGTTGTGCCATGTATGTTGGTTAATACGGATGCTGCATGTTGTGCCATGTATGTTGGTTAATATGGATGCCGCATGTTGTGCCATGTATGTTGGTTAATACGGATGGCGCATGTTGTGCCATGTATGTTGGGTAATATGGATGCCGCATGTTGTGCCATGTATGTTGGGTAATATGGATGCCGCATGTTGTGCCATGTATGTTGGTTAATATGGATGCTGCATGTTGTGCCATGTATGTTGGGTAATATGGATGCTGCATGTTGTGCCATGTATGTTGGTTAATACGGATGCCGCATGTTGTGCCATGTATGTTGGTGAACGGTGGTGTTGGTGAGCCTGATGAGATAGCCGGTGCTTTTCCTCAGACTTCTATGTTTCCTGGCTTGACCCCAACATAAACTACACGGATAGGCCAACTTCTACTTCCTGCCCAGCTTAATCCACTTGATGACGAGATATATGCAGCCATGTCATGATGACCATTTCTTTTTTTTTGTACTTTTTTTTATTTATTGCAAAAGACAAGCTGGTCTGATATTTGTTTTGAGTTGCTTCCTGATAGTCACAAAAGTCTGACATGATATGCCCTGACACATACCCAACACAGCTGAATCCTTTGCCAATGTAAACAAGTATTTATGAGAATAGAGAACAATCTCTGTACTTGTGTTCTGTTACCCAACAACTTACCAACAGGAAACAGGACGCTTGCGTTACTGCCACCTGTTGGAGACTTTATCTTACTGCCATGACAGCGTCAAACACAGAGAGGTAATCTTGCCATTTCACCTTGTTACCACCAGAGGGCAGTTTAACCCAGTGCCATGAATTCACATGACGATTCACATACACAAACTGACCTTTCCCGCCTGAACCACACTCTAAATAGTTGAAAGACAAGAACGAAGGTATTTTGGCATGTGGCTGTAATTTTTCCCCAGAGGTGAAATTCTCCATTTACCTTAAAGGACTGTTAAAGCATGTCAGCCAGGCCCTTCTGTCCCTCTATGGCCTAGGTGACAAAAGGCTGGTGACAGTGGGCTCTATGGCCTAGGTGACAAAAGGCTGGTGACAGTGGGTCTCCACAGCACCTGAGTGAGAGTAGGGGCACATGCAGAAACACACTCCTGCGTGTGTCAGGTTAAGTCAGGCGTGTGTCAGGTTCAGTCAGGTCAAGTAGGTTTTTAATGTTGTTTCAGCCATATACACAGTACACAGTACATAGTGAGATGAGACAACGTTTCACCAGAAACAGCTGATGATACACAGAACTGTTAAAACAGAGTCGAGACAAGACAGATACAGCACAGTGCACACATTCACACTATGACACAGTGCAGTGTATTACACAGCGCGTATGCACACATCATTGAGATCCACACACGTTCACACTTCCAAGGGCTTCCGAGGGCTACGCTTTTGTTTCAGTAATCAAATGCTTGATGCACCTTGCCTTAAATTGTCATTTAACACACACTCCGGTTTTAGGTGATTTTAACTGTGTGTGTGTGCGTGCATGCGTGCGTGCGTGTGTGTGTACGCGCGCATGTGTGTGCGTGTGTGCGTGTGTGTGTGTGTATCCAGCTGTCCTGCAATAAGCACTAAAGGCAGACATCAAAGGTCAAGGTTCAGGTAGCCACCTCCAACCTGAGGTGCATGGTCAAATAGCCACCTCTAACCTGAGGTGCATGGTCAAATAGCCACCTCTAACCTGAGGTGCATGGTCAAATAGCCACCTCCAACCTGAGGTGCATGGTCAAATAGCCACCTCCAACCTGAGGTGCATGGTCAAATAGCCACCTCCAACCTGAGGTGCATGCTCAGGTGAGATAAAAAAAGGCCAGGTGAGATGTAAGGTCTTGCCATTTTTGATGTATGTTTTATCAACTGCCATTCATAATAACATCTTTAAATTAGTTTTTATATTTTGTGCTAATGTGGAGAGCTGATTAATACGCTTTGCTATCCCAGCCATGCACCATTTCCACAAGAGGCCAGTTAACATGGTAGCAGACTGTTTATTAGTGCCATCTACGCTGTTGATGGTGTTCGCAAGATTTTGGTGTGATTTTTTAAGTAACTGTACTTCCCTGGGCCAGAACTCCTTCTTCAGAGAGAACACACAGAGGCTCTGAGTTTATATGAGGGATAGAGGCTCTGAGTTCATACAGTATAAGTGATAGAGGCTCTGAGTTTATATGAGTACATAGAGGCTCCGAGTTTATATGAGTGATAGGGGCTATGAGTTTATATGAGTGATAGGGGCTATGAGTTTATATGAGTGATAGGGGCTCGGAGTTTATATGAGTGATAGGGGCTATGAGTTTATATGAGTGATAGGGGCTATGAGTTTATATGAGTGATAGGGGCTATGAGTTTATATGAGTGATAGGGGCTATGAGTTTATATGAGTGATAGGGGCTCCCAGTTTATATGAGTGATAGGGGCTATGAGTTTATATGAGTGATAGGGGAAGAGTGCAGCCATCCATCATGACCACACAGACAGCTTTCAGTAGCTGACATGTGGGAGGACCTGCTGGATTATTGGCATACTTACAGTGACTGCATAGTGTGTGCTACAGTCACTGGGTAGTATACTTACAGTCACTGAATAGTATGCGCTACAGTCACTGGGTAGTATGCTTACAGTCACTGGGTAGTATGCGCTACAGTCACTGGGTAGTATACTTACAGTCACTGGGTAGTATGCGCTACAGTCACTGGGTAGTATACAGTACTTATAGTCACTGAATAGTGTGTGCTACAGTCACTGGGTAGTATACTTAAGATGATGATACACTAGGCAACTTTTTAGGCAATATTGCCAGGCAACTTTACTACCAGATGCTGTTTGGGCATTTTCCTACTGGTGTTAGACCACATATTTTATCAGGGGAACTTAAATTATCAGCACAGAACTTGTCACTATCATCCAGTCAGAATATTACGAGCCTTGTGTTCTTGCCCAGCAACATTGTTCAAAAAGTTGCTCCGTGTATCATCACCTTTACAGTCAATGGGTAGTATGCGCTACAGTCACTGGGTAGTATACTTACAGTCACTGGGTAGTATGTGCTACAGTCACTGGGTAGTACGCTTACAGTCACTGGGTAGTATGCGCTACAGTCACTAGGTAGTATGTGCTACAGTCACTGGGTAGTATGTGCTACAGTTGCTGGGTAGTATGCGGTACAGTCACTGGGTAGTATGCGCTACAGTTGCTGGGTAGTATACCTACAGTCACTGGGTAGTATGCGCTACAGTTGCTGGGTAGTATGTGCTACAGTTGCTGGGTAGTATACAGTACTTATAGCCACTGAATAGTGTGTGCTATAGTCACTGGGTAGTATACTTACAGTGACTGGGTAGTATGCACTACAGTCACTGGGTAGTATGTGCTACAGCAGCTGGGTAGTATGCAGAGAATGATGTTTATGTTGTTCATGTTCAATACTAACAGGGCATACCTAACAGTTAATAGGACTATAGTATGACTATCTGTTAGTATACTATAGTATGACTTTTATCAACTTAAAATATTTGATCCAACCACTTGGTTTGTCCATTTGTTCATAAGGTAGAATGCTTCTATATAGCTTCTACATACTTAACAGTTAATACTATCCATCGCGCTATGATCTTCCAATACCTTTCAGATTTAGAGAGTCTGGGAGGGTGAAAGATCTCAGTCAATAAGACAGACCCTTGGTAGCCTCTCCAAGGTCAGAGTGGAGGTCATATGTGTTCAGATGGTCTTATCTGACTATTAGTAACCTTTGACCCTCTAATTCACCTCAAGGTTAAGTTAGTATGTCCCTTAGCTATTGCTCAGGTGACTTCATTCATACAGCTGCTGGTGGTGCAAATTTGACCTTTGAGGGGCCATTTTAGCTGTCACTGTGATGAGTTCCTCTCCAACCTTTAGACAGCAGACAGTAGAAAGCTCTAAACAATACAAGCATGTTGCAACACTACTACGGAACGCTCTTGGTGCCCTGAAACTGTATGTAACATGTTACATAAGAGTGAAGCAGCATGAAAGAGTGTTTCATGCTTGGTCCTCCAGCATGCATGCCTAGGATCAGCCAAACAAGTGCTTGCAGGCCCCAGGGCATTGGACCCATGTGAAGCCACTTCTCTGCCCAATAGATGCAGTATGAGCAGGGTTGCCATTTTAGTGTGGGGCTCAGGTAAGTGCACTGGCATGTAGCATGGCTGCTTTTAGTCTCTCCTGATTGACAAAGGCAAGAGAGGCCTGTGCACCATAGAGGGGTATACTGCAGGTGCCACTTTGACACCGACTATAACTTAATATAGTGAAACAGCCCAACACTGCAACATAGTCTCTCCTGATTGGAAATTGATTTACTTTTCTGCCTAGACTGGAGTTCACATCCTCTTTTTCTCTTGCTGCAATTAGATGGTTCAACTGCAGAGAGGCAGATTGTGCTCTAAAGTAGCCCTTTCTTCCTGACTCTCCCTGAGTCCCCCTCACTGTTCTCACACACATTACACACATTACACACTCTCCCTCGGTCTCCCTCGCTGCTCACGTGTCCTACACCCAGAACACTGGGCAAGTTTGAAATGACTGGATGGTTGAGGGGCTGTCTTAAATCAATGCATTCTAGACTTGAAATAGTGACGTTTCTGGACCATCTCTGATACTAATCAGAAAATGTCATGCACTACAACTTGTCTGTTTATACTGCAACCAAATCCTGATAGGGATGGTATATACATTCTGAAAGTTTTCTGATCAAAACGTGCCTACAATCGCTAAAACAGCTTGTTATACTTAGTACTATTGCTGTCGGTGTCATATATTATTAAGAGGAATATTCCTATGTCACGTACCTCTCTGTCCTTTTATGGAATAAAGATACTAGATATACATCTCTGTCAACTCTTGTGTTGTCATTGTTCCTGCCAGTCATGATGCAGGCCACCTGGCATTCCAGAGATCGTCGTCACCCTGGAAAACTACCAGGGCTCGTTCTTATGCTGACTAACCTGGTGATGGCAACAGCCTTGAATCCAAAACATTTGTCTTTGTCAGTCGCATCTGTAAAGGAATACATAAGACACATATTTGTCTTAAACAGATTAGATTTCACACGGTCCATGGAATCAATCAAATTTTACAGACATTACTTGTTCTATGTTTTCAAAATTAGCTTGGAAAAATGTAAATGTAAAAATGAATTGACTTAAGTTCAGAAAGAAGACTGCATTTCTCTTGACTTGATACAACATAAAGATGAACAACTCATGTATTTTGTAAAGTTATGGTTTTCACATAAGCATTCATTCCTACACAAGTTAATAAAAGTGCAACCCCACAAAGATCAAAACTAGATGTGTCAAACAGTACAATGGAAACAACCCACATAGTGACCTACATAGTGACCTACATAGTATTCTGTGATCATTTCCTTCCGGTTCTTTTGATGTGCAAACAGGAGTGTCTCTAGAAAGTGTGGGCCCCTGAAAGAAAATGAATTTGGGCCCCCACCCCTACCATACCATAGTCCTCTGTGGGCCCCCTGAAGCTCTGGACCCCCTGAATTGTCCTGATCTACACCCCCCCACAAAATGCATGCAGATGAGGCAAAGGCATTTGTTTGTTGGTATGTGACCCCAGCTCGTCGATACCCACACCACTGGCTTGACCAGAAAAAGGGGGGCAGAGAGAGAGAACGACAGAAAGAGAGAGAGAGAGAGAGAGAGAGAGAGAGAGAGAGAGAGAGAGAGAGAGACTGGAATACCTACCATTCTCAAGTACTCCCTCATGGCTGAGGGAGTTTTCACGGGGCTGGCCTTGACAGTGTCCTCAGAGGAGAAGCAGGAGCATGTAATACCTGTTTGGTGAGGTGGAGGAGGAGGAGGAAATTAGTCCCATACTTGACATTGAGGTTGGAGCCTGGAGGGGGGGTCATCACTGTTAGTAAGTGACAGCCCTGTCCTCACGTACCTCACGGACGTCCTATGCCTTTGGGCTCATATGTGGAGGAGCATAGGACGCGCACAATAAGCCTGACTGTAGTCTGGGACTGACTGAGCCACCAGAACAGAACAATAGGTAATAGGAACTGCTAACCTTGCTTTCAACAACAGAGAACATGGGATGCTATACACGCACAATTCTGATGCCAAAAAGCCTCTAAATTCTAAAAACATTAATTGCTAGGCTGTGATTTCTGCATGATTACTGTACACTTATTAATAGTGTTTTTTCCGTTACAGGTTTAAATTGTGGTACTTTCACGAAATGAGTAAAATGAAATTTAACGACCAAGGCTAGCTTGAGCCCTGTATGAAGGCCACACTACTGCACGCGCACACACCTTGGATGGCGTTATTAAGTGGCTCAGCCAAGTTACTTCAACACAGCAAAGTGCACAAAATAAAAATGTAGCGGCACACAGCTGGATCATTGGTACGAATGATCTTCCCGCAATGTACATACTCTCTCGGTGCTTAGATGCGCTTTGAAGACTAGGCGCATCTGCATAGGGGTGGGGTGGGGAACTTGCGTTATAACCTCCACGCTCTGATGTCGCACCTCCCCAACCAACAGGTGCGCACCTGGCGTCTAGTGACGTAGGCGTTCGATTTCACACCGGGATAAGAAAATTGGTTGCTTGTAGGTTGAGAGGCAAGTTTCTCAGACTCCCGGTGCGACAACACGACGGGATTACAGATCAGGTAGAGATCATTCTTTGTCATGCTTCATGCTATGATGGACAGGTGTGTAGCATACAACGCTTGTAACTTGGTGTATTAAATAGGCAAGTTATCTGTCATTTAAATGTGCAGATAGGCTAATGCCATGCGTGTTTTGTTTGCTGGGATTGGATGTGTTTGAGTACACCATTTAGATGAACTGTTTTCTGACTTTGCACGCGTGATTTTTTATGTTTTACGTTATTAGTGGTAGTCTAATGTCTGAATTAGGCTTCTAATCTGGGAATTAAATTCAAAACGATGTTTCTTGCAGCAGGCGTTTGCTCTTTGGGGGGTTTACTGAATAAAGCAGATCAAAAGGGTCTGTGGTTGTTTGACTTTTCAGTACTTCGGTGTTGTAGATTGGTGGCATTCTTGCTCCGTTTGGGTAAACGGCACCGCGTGGCTGTTAAATTCCAGAGAGATTCGACGATTAATCTGCTGAATACTACAATGCATGGTCTTGAAATGTTGCGCTGCCACGTGAATTGCGTTGAAGTTGAAAAGTAGCCTTGTCGATACTCTAATTCTCGCTTTAACGCCCTTCTCGAGGGCGTGAGCAACTTGCCCAGCAGGTTTGTTGTGGGACCTGATGTAGCGAAAATGGTGAGGTTTACAGGTCTTGTCTTGTTTGGTTTGTTGACATTCGTTTTTTGGCAATTTAACTGAACGTGCTGTATTAGTAGGCCAGGTCCCAAGGGGGTTAATAAGAGTTCCAGTACCAACACAAGGGAAAACATCAGAATTTACAGCTGGTGTCCAGTTAGCTGGTTTTAATACTTCATTGAATTACGCATCCAGAAAAAATGTTTTCTCTGTAGCCCTCATTGGAAGACATTAATCAGGCTGATTTTCATGATTGTAGATCGATGAAGGGAAGGCACGTTCATTGTGTTCATACAATCAAACATCCTAATATGTCAATTTGTTATAAGAGTCACATAAAGCCAGGTGTCGGCGTTGGCGCATGCGAGAGCATGTTCCTCATGACTGGATTATAAAACTGTTTTTTCATATTCAAGGTTTCCTGCGGCACGTCTGGGCTGCTAAACTAAGCTAAGTTAAATGATTGTAGATTCCCAGTGGAACTTTCACTCAGATGTTTGCTAGAGGTGTTGAGGTGTTCTACTGTGGGAAAGTCTAAAGCTGAATGTCCTCCACTTGTTTGGCGGAAGTCTTATTTCAGAAGATCTAGAGAGGTGATCTCTCTCTCTCTCTCTCTCTCTCTCTCTCTCTCTCTCTCTCTCTCTCTCTCTCTCTCTCTGGCAAAACATGGCCTTATCTCACATTGTCCCTTAGTCCTATTGGACAAAATATATTGAAAATGTATTTCTTCTAATTCCAATATGATTTAGAAATGTTGGGTAATTTAACAACTCCTTTTGAGATGTGAGGGCTTCACTTTTACTGTCACACAGCCTGACCTAGCTAGCTCAAATCTCCACAAGGACATTACAGTGTCCCTTGTAATATGTAAAATGATTCCGGTAGATTCTCCTTGCTTCCTTCCAAATAATAGTAACATGCCTGTCAAGTTGAGTATTCGTTGTGCCAGTGAGAGCGAGTAACAGTCTTTGGACATGGCTAAACCAGCAATCTTCTGTACAGGCACACGTGACGTTTGACATGTTTTTTGCATCATGTAGGCTAGAATACAGTAGCACTAGCCATAATGTTACAAAAGCTATTGTTAGGCCTTGGGGTTTAGCATCTTATTTTAAACTACAATTAGCAAATGCTTTTTTGAGTAGAAAAGTTCAAGCATTTTCTATGTGTTGGCCATTTTAAAGCTGTTATTAACAGGCTCAACAATTAACACCCCCACACACCCCAACACCTTGTTCCTCACACATCTTCAGATTTGCATGTGTGACTGTGAACCCTTCTTACTGGGTGGGATGGGGCTTAAAGTCTTCAGCGCTGTTTGTTTTCAAAGAGGAATCACAAAGTACAGTTGCCTTTCACACTGGAATGTGGTTCTGCCACTGCAGGATTTTGAATATGTTCTCATCCACTACTTAATATCTAATATAAGGTAGTTGAACCTATAATGCAAAAGACCAATAACTCTGGGAAATGTTCGCTCTATTGGCTCTATCTAGACAGTTAGGATGGCTGTGGTCTAATGACTGAGGTCAGTGGACTATGTGGACTAGAATGTCTGCTTGGAGAGATCTGGCAGGACTGTCGGCACACTTGGCTGGCGTTCAAGGTGGTTTCCATGGGTGTTCCGTGCTGCTTTTGGTGGTTGGTCATAATTTATTGTGCTGCTCGAGGACAGTGCAGAAAGTGTTTGACCTTAACCCAGGGGCCTCCAGCCCTTTCATCTTCAGTCACCTCTGCTTTGTGTAGGAGTGTCTGTCTGTCTCTGTAGGAGATGTTCATCAGTATAAATGACATTAACTTGTATGAGCCGTCGTAATACAAAAATGTACAGATGAAGATAAGATACACAGTGATGTCAGCTGTTAGCTTACCACCCAGATAGTCACCTTATTGCTTCCGTGCCATACTCATAAAATGTAGTCTTTGTTTTGCATTCCTAGTGACCGGTTGGGCCACATGCACCAGGTAGAGGTAATAGGCCAATGAGCCCTACATTTCTTACGCCTTTTGTGAAGCAGAGTAGCACTGCAGTGTTGATGTGTGAAAATGGTATGTACAAATTATGCCCAAATATTCAGTAGTCAGTGACTCAGGTTGCAGGCGTGTATTGTGGAAGGGCACTCCTCAGAGGTGGATGTTATTCATACAATAGTAGGGTATTTCTTCCTGGGTGTTTCGTGCATATTTCCATGCTTTGCTGTGTTCCATTTTCCCCCATAACATGAAGTATTACTCATTTCTTTTGTTTTTATATATTATAAAATATGTCATAAATATTATATATTATAAATATATATATATATATATATATATATATATATATATATATATATATATATATATATATATATATATATATATATATATATATATATATATATATATATATATATATTTATAGTTTCATCTAAGGTTTTTAGATGGTTGGAAAAAAATACACCACCACGTGATGGCAGTGGATTCTGTAAAGAACCATACAGTAAGCAGCTCAATCTGGGTAAATCAGCCCTTGATATGGAGTGGTACACTTCTTGAAAGGAGAGCCAGGTGGCTTTGTTTTTGTAGGAGAAGGATGCTGAAAGAGTTATCTATTAGGAAGTTACCAGCTCATTTAGAATTCATGTTATCTGGGTAAGTCACTAAACCACCTACTTGGACCCCAGAATGTCATCTAGTGTTGTGCCATTGTGCTTATATTCAGTCCCCTGCCCACTGACAGTAGGCCCGTGGTGCCTGTGGTGAGTGGAAGATGCAGATGTTTGCAGTAGGCGTCTATAATAGTGCATGGAACGGTTTATGAAAGATATTTGTGGTAATTTTGTTCTTTAATGGTAAATTGAACAATTGTTTTTGGTGAAAGTGATTGTGAATGAACCTCTGTTTTGTGAGTCTAGAACCGCTACAGACATGTACATTTTCAAGGTCACGCATACATGTTACTGATTCCATGACATCTGATAAGCTGTGGTTGGGTTCTACCCCATTTGCCCTTTGACTCTTTGCCCTTTGCCTCTGTCAGTGCAAGTTGTGGTCTTTCCTTAGACTTGAGGCCCCTGCAAAGGCCCTTATGTCCAAGTAGGATTAGTAGGGTAAATTTTCTTGTTGCATTGTTTTTCTTTACTGTTTGAGTTCCACCACTGAAATCACATGTGAAATCTCATTCCGCAAACCTGAAAGACAAGACCCAAAACACGCTTATAAGGACTTGCAGGTCTTATCTGATTTAGGTGTGATGAAATGGGATGTAGACTGGGTGTTGGCAAAGTTACTACGCTAATTATTTAGTCACAGAAGAGAAAGATTAATTGTTTACATCTAGCGCAATACTGTAGAGTTGTGTACTTTGGGTGATTAAACTAGCATCAAAACTCATCCATTGGTGTTGGTTTAAGAAATTCTACAACTTTTCAAAAAGAAAGAAACATGCGTTTTGTTTCCTGCAGATTTTTTTTCTCTTTTGTTGACCCACATGTCATTCACACTCCCGCCTGTATTTGCAGATTTCTGCTCCCTGAGATGAGACGTAGCTGACGGGCAGGAAGTGAAGTGTGTGTGTGTGTGTGTGTGTGTGTGTGTGTGTGTGTTCCTAGAAAGCCGTTGTCCTCAGCGATGGAGTGCCAGGGTGGAACCCTCAGCAGCAGCCAATCCGTGATCAGTGGCCTGGACAAGTCGCCCGCTGCGCCCGCCTTCAAGCCCTCCCACTCGCGCCAGGGCAGCACGGGCTCCTCGCGGCACTCTCGCCAGGTGGGCATGGATGGGCACATGGGTGGCATGGATGGGGATGTGGGTGGCATGGAGCAGCTAGTGGTGGGCATGGATGGGGATGTGGGTGGCATGGATGGGGATGTGGGTGGCATGGATGGGGATGTGGGTGGCATGGAGCAGCTAGTGGTGGGCATGGATGGGCACATGGGTAGGTGAGGATGGGGATGTGGGTGGCATGGCTGGGCACATGGGTAGGCGAGGATGGGGATGTGGGTGGCATGGCTGGGCACATGGGTAGGCGAGGATGGGGATGTGGGTGGCATGGCTGGGCACATGGGTAGGCGAGGATGGGGATGTGGGTGGCATGGCTGGGCACATGGGTAGGCGAGGATGGGGATGTGGGTGGCATGGCTGGGCACATGGGTAGGCGAGGATGGGGATGTGGGTGGCATGGCTGGGCACATGGGTAGGCGAGGATGGGGATGTGGGTAGGCGAGGATGGGGATGTGGGTGGCATGGAGCAGCTAGTGGGTGGGCATGGATGGGCACACAGATGGCATGGAGCAGCTAGCAGTGGGCAAGGATGGGCACATGGATGGGCCAGGATGGGCATATGGGTGCCAGGGATGGGGACATGGGTGGCATGGAGCACCTAGTGGGGTTGTTGTAGTGCTAGTAGGGATGTAGCTGACCTGCAGGGGGAATTTCAAGAACAAGTATAATTGGCAACCCTGGTTAAATGATGGCAAAGTAATTGGTAATTCGGCTTGTAGGTAGAGCTCGGTTTTCCCCCAAAGAGTGGAAGTCATGGGGCCATAGACCGGTTTCCTTAGCCAGGCTTGTGAGGAATCCATGTTCTTGGAATGCGAGGCCTGGTCCGGTTTCAACTGCTTTGGGTAGAATGTAGCAGTGTGTAGTCTGTAGCACTGCCATAGGCCCTTTGACACATTAGGGGCATTTATAAATGTATAACTGCATGACAGAATATTTGTAACATTTTAGGTCTTAACTGAAAACATTTAAAGTTTAAAAAACTCTACATTGCTCTGGACAAGGGCATCAGCTGAATGGCATGTGTCTGAAAGTAATTTGTGTGATGTCTAAAAGTGTTGTTAAAACTTTTTGCTGCCACCCTGGAAGAAGCGAATATCCCAATGGGACATTCTGGCTAAAATAAAGAAGAAATAAATAAATAAAGTAAAAATGTCTGCTTCCCTCAGAACTCGAGGGACTGGGAGGTGATGAACGACATTCAGCCCATGGGCCCGATGGCCTCGTCCAGCCTGGACCTGAGCGTGCCGGGCATCTCCGAGGGCTACATGATGAAGAAGAGGAAGTACCCGCTCAAGGGCTGGCACAGGGTGGGCATCGTGCTTTTCATGTTGTGCACCTTCTAGCTGAGCGTTGCCCAAAAGTAGTCACGGGCAGTGGTTAAGTTGGCTTTAAGGAGGGGGAGTCCTTCTTTACTCACAGTGGTCAGTATCTCCCTCTACTGTAGTACTGTAAATGCTGCAGCAGAGGGAGCTCAGCTCTACTGTATTACTATAAATACTGTAGCAGAGCGAGCGTTTGTGAGGAGGGGGAGCCCTTCCTTACTCACAGTGGTCATTATCACCCTCTACTGTGTTACTGTAACTGCTGCAGCAGAGGGAGCTCAGCTCTGGCTGGCTGTATTGCTGAGGTGAGGAGGCAGAGCTGAGCTCTGGAGGGCTCCCAATTTAAACCCTGCTTACAGGTGAGGTACAAGGCGAACACACCGCTCCTGTCACACCTCACATGGGTTCCTCTGAAGGTGCAGAGCACACAGACCTGTTTTAGAAGCATAAAAGGATAATAGGTTTTACTAAGTTTTATAGTAGTCTTACTAGGTATGCTCTGTTTAACTAAGTTTTATAGTAGTCTTAATAGGTATGATCTGTTGGCCTTCTCTGTGTTGTGTTGTACTCATTAAATCTCTTTTTTTATCACAGAGGTATTTCCACCTGGAGAAAGGAATCCTCAGATACTCCAAATCTCACCATGATGTATGTATTCAACAAGCATGAACGTAAACATATTTTAGCAGTAATATTGAGCGAGTGCCTTTTTGTTTAATAATTCACAAAATATTTTGAGTAGGTCATTTATTTAGGAGTTTTTGTTTGTTTTTTTACAGCTGTCTATAGGAAAGATCCATGGATCCTTGGATGTGAGTCTTGCAGTGATGTCCATCAATAAGAAGTCCAAACGCATTGACCTGGACGCTGGCCACAGCATCTACCACATGAAGGTGGGTGAGGAGCGGCACTGTTCACTGCAAAGGCTCTTACTGTTGTCATGGCAGCAACATAGGGATAGTAGAAGATAGAAGATTGCTGGAAATGCTTTTGCTTATCATTTGATATTTTAGCCAATGGCCAATTATTAGGTGTGTACTGCTGAATCTTCTGGAAGCACACTTGCATTGTGGCCTCACAATGGCTGTTCCTGACTGTGTGTGTGTGTGTGTGTGTGTGTGTGTGTGTGTGTGTGTGTGTGTGTGTGTGTGTGTGTGTGTGGTCTGTTGAAACAGGCCAAGAGTCATGACATTTTCTACATCTGGCTGACCAAGCTGTCTGCCCACCGCATGTTCAAGAAGAAGGAGGCCATGACCCTCCACCAGGGGGTGCTGCAGGCCCTGTCTGTTAACTCCAGCATGCTCCCTACTATGGCCAGCCTGGCGCAGAGGAACCGCTCCATGTCCTGCCTGGTGAGTGTGGCCCAGAACAACCAGCCCATGTCCTGCATGGTGAATATGGCCCAGAACAACCAGTCCATGTCCAAACGTGAGAATGTGGAACCAGTAGCTCTGCCCAGCATGTAGATTTCAGCCCTTGACTGAGATCAGCTGATCCAGTCGTGTGGCTTAACTGGTAGAGCAGGAAGCAGAGCAGTCACGTGTTTAGTGCTTTAGTAACCAGGAAGCACAAGATCTTTACTGTACAAGACTATTATTTTCCTTTTAAAAAATCTCTGTGACTTAATGTATTTAAATCCATCTCAAACTCTCCTCCAACAGTAATATGTTTACTTAAATGTTTCATGCAGTGGATGGATAGTTGCACAGATACTCTTTCTGACTGTTGGCTGTGTCCCCCTCATATCACTCCATTTATTTGGTACGTCTTAATGAGTTATATTTTCTCTTATCCCCCCAACCCCCTCTCCAGCCTTCTCTGTCCACCCAGCTTCCTCCATACCAGAGCATGGCCTCCATCTACAGCCCTGATCTGGAGCAGCCTGCCGTGGCTTCATCAGGGGTCAACCACAAGGTGTCCGCCTGGCTCCAGCAGACCACAGAGGCAGACTCCTGCACCCAGGGTGTGTGTCCACTCCCATCTGCATCTATAGTTATTACATGTAACGGCACACACTTATTTATTTGAACTGGGACAGTGTGAAACAAAATGGACTCCTTGACCCAGCACTCGTATGTCATGCGATGTCATTAATGATTTGAAGAAGAACATCATTAAAATATTAACCTTGTGTAATACAAGAGATGCGTTGTGCTGGCTCTTAGCAGTTATCGGTTAATTTGTGTGGTTAATTTGATGCAGATTTGAAATGGTGTTCCTTACATCTTACATCAGATAGAAGTTTGTAGTTTTCTTTATTGCAAAGTAAAATATTACCCAGTGCATTCATTAGTGAAACTTGCTAAGCATCATGTTTCAGGCCTCGTCTAACTTCAGCTCTGACCTGGTGCCTCAACCAATAACATCTAAGCCCTCTCTCCAAAACCTTTGACCTCTGTGTCCTGGCCTTACAGAGCTGAACCGGTGTGAACTGGACCTGGCCGAGCTGGGCCGTCTGATCCAGCGGATGCACTGGTTGGAGGGCGGCCTGCCCATCACTCAGTCCGACCTGCAGACGCGCATCAGCATGCAGGTGTGCCCAGCTTGCACCTTCCTGACCAACGCTGTAGCGTTTAGTTCTGGAAAAATGCCAAATTCCTTCCACAGTCTATTAATCAGTCATGTAAAAGCTGGTATCTGGGGGTTGAAGTGCTTGGTTTAATACGGTAGTCTTCTGTATGCGTTAAATGAGAGCACAAACCTCCACATTTTGTCTTTGATGTGACATCTGCAAACATGAACTTCCTGTCTTTGGGGCCTCCATTGTCTTTGGGCAGGACTTGAAGACAAAGGGCCCTTGACTTAACAAGCTCAAGTAACTCCTTTGTTAAAAAAGCTAGCAGTATGTGGAGAGGTTCATTTGAGTGAAGAAGATTGTAGGGTCCAGTGACCCTGATGTGATGTCTGAGTATGTTCTCTGTGTTTGTGACGGGGCAAATATGTCCTCATACCTCCAATTACCTTGTAGTGGCATAAGTGGCACCTTCTGTAGTGGCACCATAAGTGGCAAGATGCTACTTATTTGGAGGGTAGCCATGGAGGTCACGTTGCTCTTCTTTGTGTTCCAGAATCTTACGCTGGACAAGCCGAAGAAGAAGTCGGGAAAGATCTGGGGCCACTCGCGTTCGCACTCTCACACGCCGGTGAGGCAGAGGAGCAGTTTTGGTTCACCCCAGACATTATCAACCTCCCTGCTTTTTCTCTGTTGTATATTTTATGTGTGTCTTGCTTTCCCGCTTTCAGTCAATTTTATCACAGTTTCTTAATGATCAACTGACAGTCTTAAAAATAGGTGATGACTCTGGGAGAGATGGAATGGTAGAATTTAGCTTTCTTGTGAAAGTACTATAGTGTACTGTAATGTCTCGTCATGGTGAAAACAGGTTGTATGAGTGAATCATCCTCTTCACTGCTCCTCCTTTGTGTTTTCTTCCTGTAGATGTATTCCTCTAACTGCCTGGGCAGCACCAACACCCTGGGCGCCTCAGTGCAGTCCGTCCCTGACTATGTTTACTCTCAGCTCTCCACCCCCTCCACCACCTCCCCCGAGGGCAAGAAGCTCCAGCAGGACATCTGTGTCCTCTCCACGCGAGGTAGGATGGGCATAACGCCAGTCTCTCTTGTGTCCTCTCCATGCGAGGTAGGATAGGGCATAACGCCAGTCTCTCTTGTGTCCTCTCCACGCGAGGTAGGATAGGGCATAACGCCAGTCTCTCTTGTGTCCTCTCCACGCGAGGTAGGATAGGGCATAACGCCAGTCTCTCTTGTGTCCTCTCCACGCGAGGTAGGATGGGCATAACGCCAGTCTCTCTTGTGTCCTCTCCATGCGAGGTAGGATAGGGTATAACGCCAGTCTCTCTTGTGTCCTCTCCACGCGAGGTAGGATGGGGCATAACGCCAGTCTCTCTTGTGTCCTCTCCACGTGAGGTAGGATAGGGTATAACGCCAGTCTCTCTTGTGTCCTCTCCATGCGAGGTAGGATGGGCATAACGCCAGTCTCTCTTGTGTCCTCTCCACGCGAGGTAGGTGTAGGGATAACCACTTTTACGCGGCGCACCCTACAAATAAATGGAGTTTGTAATAATTAATTGGTCTTAGTTGATCAGTCTCATATCAGTCTCATATCAGTCTCATTAAAATCAGTCTCATATCAGTCTCATTAGTCTTGAAGGTGAGTGAGGATCTTTCTTGGCAGTGGCTCTCAGAGTATTTGTTGCAGTAACAGACAAGACACAGTTTATTTCAAAAAGGTATAGTTTATTAACTAACAAACTACAGGTGTGAACTAATCCTACAGGTAGTGATGTGTGTGTATATGTGTGTGTGTGTGTGTGTGTGTGTGTGTGTGTGTGTGTCTCTATGCAAGGCAATAAGGTGGTGTGTGTGTGTGAGTGAGAGAGGGGAGAGATAAGGAGGGGGTCACGGCTCCCCACCCCCCATTTGGTATGTGAGATAGGCCTTTTGGCCAGATCACAGGAGAAGCGGGGGTTTGTGCACGTGGCACATGATTAAATCGCTTTGAAACAATAGGCTAGGCTACTGTTAGCTAAACATCCCCCTCTGATCAGATATCTCAATGCAGGGCATTAGATCGGGGTTAGTAAGAAGGGGAGAGAGAGAGAGAGCATGCATGATCTGTCTATCAAAGTAGCAAATAAAAGAACATAACAAATGGTCAACTCAAAGTCTATATGAAAACAGTGTGCATGTTTACATCAGACATAAGTTTAAACATTCTTGCTGTGCTAAGCAATATTCTAACTATGCCCAGGTGCCTTACGCCAGTGTTGCTTGAGCGTGTCCTTTGTCTCGGGTGGAGTTGCTCCAGTCCTCCCTTGGGTGTTGGAGGATCCGTGGCGAGGTCGTCGCCACTGTTCAGTCGTTGATTGGCGGTGATCTGAGTGAAGAAGAGTCCTTTTGACTGCCGTAGGAGAATTCTCTCTCAGCTTATAGCTGGGAACCGAGTGCTCGATTAAGAGGTTTCCTACTATGGTTCGTCGCGCATTAGACATTTACAGAAACTGTACTCCCTCAGCGTCATGCTGGGAATCCTGTGGATTAGGAGTAGTTTGTTTCATCAAACTCAACAAATGTAGCCTAAAAGGGGAATCCGGTCGCCCTGTAATCGCGGCTATAGAACTGGGGAAAGGGAATCCGGTCGCCTTTCCAGTAAAACGTACTCGAGTTAAAGTACTTCTGACCTTCTGGTCCATTGTTGTCTACTTAGCTGCGCATGTTGACGAGTTCCTTTGTGGTCTGCTAGGCCCGATGGCCTGCAGTAGAGGGAGAGTGTCTCCCCAGGTCTGCTGCCATTTGCCTGGCCAGCGAGACAGAGAGAGAGGGTGCCTCTTTACGTCTGTGTGACCCAAAGATCTACCGACAGAGAGCAGGAGCTGTAGCGCGCCAGGAGTTTTGAAGGAAGGGTGTGAAATGTGAGAAGGGCTTATCACCTGAGGTGTGGCCAGGGGAACCATGGGTAGTGTAGTCTCTTTGTGATTGTACCTACATATCCCCCCTTTGGTCTTAGGGATGGGACCAAGTCATATCCCTAAGAGCACAGAAGCTGTACAGTCCACACGTCATAGTCCTTCAGGGTCCTTCAGTCCTGATGAAGGTAAAAGTTCAAACGCATAGGCACTGGGCACAAAAATTCTAAGGCTTTAGGCATTTGGGCAGATGATAATCTAGCTGTCTAAACTAGGTCATAACATTTCAAACATTCAAACATAACAGATAAAACACATCTCATGTAGGTCAAAAAATTGAAGAAGGGAAGAGTGTTAGTTGCATGGGTTAGCAAGCCTACTCTTCATGAAAGTTAGGAGGAGTTTGAGGCATAGACAAGGTGGCTGGGTTAAGTTAAACTGTTACTGACTTTCCACCCCCCTTTCGGAGTGGGGGTGCTTCTGACTGACCATCCCCCCTTTGGAGCGTGGCTTGTCTCGAACAGTCACTTTCCTTACCATGGGTTAAAGCTTGTGTACCGCGGTCGAAGCATTTGGCTTGCTTCTTGTTAGAGCGAGGGTAGCGACGCTGTCGCCAGCTAGGTTTCTTAGCATAGACCTGCTCACTATGTGGATTTTGGTGACTTGGCCTGTGGTGGTCATCTGTATGATGACCCTGGGGCCTTGTTGGGTTCTGCCCGCTCATCCACTCACCCTGGTGGTGGCTTTGTAAAGAGCGGCGTTGTGTGGGGCCTGAGTCCGTTGACTCTTCTGATAGGGACCCATAGCCCAATTCTGATGCTGAACTGTCAAGGGGCGTACCGTTGAACTCTCTGAGCGGTCGCTCAGGTTTGCGTGCTGGGCGCACGGCTACCTCCCATGTCATTTGAGCCATCCTTTTAATTTCTTGCATGGTGTGTTTATCCCGTGCACATGCTAATGTGACATGGGTACGCACACATGGATGAAGATTATATAGAAAGAGAGATTTGAAACGGCTGTCTTCTTCCAGGCCTGGTGCGTTTCTGCCCTGGAAGTATGCGTTCCGTATCCGGCGATAATATTCGCGAGGGGATTCTGTTCTCTTATGCCGGATCTGAAAGGCACTAATGAACGCTGATGTTTCATCAACATATGAGGAGTATTCCTCAATCAGGACCTTTCTTAGTCTTGAGTAACTATCACGAATGTAAGATGGCTGAGTTTTGATAAAATCATGAACACTCTTACTGGTTGACTTCCAAATTAATTTGAGTTTCTCACGTGTGGTAGCATGAGGCAAGTCAGAAAGATGGTCATCAATCATGTCAAAGTAATTGTCAATGTTAGCATTGCAGCTATCAGGGTCAAAGCATTCAATGTCTTGTGCAAGGGAGTCAAGATAGTGTATGCGAAGGGTGGGGAAGCGGTTTCTGTGTGTCTTCACTAGCTTCCCAGTGTGATCCCTTTCTGAGCTACTTGGATATGGTTGTCCTAGAGGGTGAAGCCTCTCACCATATTCTTTAGCGGATAAGGTTTCCTGGTGCGTGGACCTGGAGTGACCTTGTGTCCTCTTGTGTTTCTCAGTAACCTGCGGCTTTAGGAGCTGTCCAGGTGCCACTGGGTGTGAGCTAACTCCATTTGAGCTATGAGGGGGGTTTATGTCACAGCATGTTTGTTTAGTTAAGCAGGGAGATAGGTGTTGGTCCCTGGAATACTTAATGTAGTGATCAGGCAGGGCCTGTTCCTTGGTGTCCAGCTGTGCTTTTGTCTCCACTTGTGTGGGGAATGCTTTAAGCATCGCCTGGGCCCTGGCACGTATCTCACGGCTCTTTTTAAGGGCCTGGTCAACAGCAATTTCTTGCTCAGATCTTGCTAGATCTAGCTGGTGTCTGCTAACATACTTCTGTATCAAGTCATTGGTTAACTCTAGTTCATTACGCAAGGCTTGGTTAGCTGCATCTAAACTATGAAGGCTAGCTTTTAGCGCTGTGTTTTCCTTGTGAAGGATTTCTATCTCCAGGTGGGATTCCTGGGAGTGATGCAGGAACAGCCTACCAATTACTTCCTGGATGTTGGCAGTTTTATTGATGTATTGCCTTATGCTGTCTATTTCTGATCGACACTCCTTCAGTTGCTCAAATTCTGCTTTAGTGTCTATTCTAAGGAGATTTGAGATAAACTTAACAAGCTCAACATTCTCTTTATCAGAGTGGACATTGTCCTTGCCTTCTAAGGCATGTGAGCTTTTACGACTCATCCTGTTTGTTTATTTAAGCACAACTGGAGGTGCGGGGGTCGGGTAAATGAGGTGTTAAAGCAAACATTTCTAAAATGATGCACAGGCAAGAGCTGCTTAACCTGTGGCTTACACAAAAACTTGGGTGATAACCAATGTTAGTTTTACTTCTTTAATTGCTAATTACTCTCTTAAAATGTGTTGAATTTCTGTAGGTTGCTATTGCAACAGAAATAGTTTCCTGAAAAGAATTCTCTCTTGGTTACTGAAATCAGCTACTTAGTATTTGGTGATAGTTAATATCACAATAATACAGATTGTCTAAAAACACACATGAATATACCTTGCTAATTTCACTGGACCTGTGATTGTTCACCAAACTGAAACTTGATCTGTCACTGCATCTTGTTGCAGGGGTCAAAATTTCAAATTTCAAAAATTATTTCTATTAAACTGAGAATTAATCTGTTATTGCCACAACACTCTGAAACCAACGTTGCCAATCCTCACACGGGGCACCATAAATATAATGTAGGGATAACCACTTTTACGCGGCGCACCCTACAAATAAATGGAGTTTGTAATAATTAATTGGTCTTAGTTGATCAGTCTCATATCAGTCTCATATCAGTCTCATTAAAATCAGTCTCATATCAGTCTCATTAGTCTTGAAGGTGAGTGAGGATCTTTCTTGGCAGTGGCTCTCAGAGTATTTGTTGCAGTAACAGACAAGACACAGTTTATTTCAAAAAGGTATAGTTTATTAACTAACAAACTACAGGTGTGAACTAATCCTACAGGTAGTGATGTGTGTGTATATGTGTGTGTGTGTGTGTGTGTGTGTGTGTGTGTGTCTCTATGCAAGGCAATAAGGTGGTGTGTGTGTGTGAGTGAGAGAGGGGAGAGATAAGGAGGGGGTCACGGCTCCCCACCCCCCATTTGGTATGTGAGATAGGCCTTTTGGCCAGATCACAGGAGAAGCGGGGGTTTGTGCACGTGGCACATGATTAAATCGCTTTGAAACAATAGGCTAGGCTACTGTTAGCTAAACATCCCCCTCTGATCAGATATCTCAATGCAGGGCATTAGATCGGGGTTAGTAAGAAGGGGAGAGAGAGAGAGAGCATGCATGATCTGTCTATCAAAGTAGCAAATAAAAGAACATAACAAATGGTCAACTCAAAGTCTATATGAAAACAGTGTGCATGTTTACATCAGACATAAGTTTAAACATTCTTGCTGTGCTAAGCAATATTCTAACTATGCCCAGGTGCCTTACGCCAGTGTTGCTTGAGCGTGTCCTTTGTCTCGGGTGGAGTTGCTCCAGTCCTCCCTTGGGTGTTGGAGGATCCGTGGCGAGGTCGTCGCCACTGTTCAGTCGTTGATTGGCGGTGATCTGAGTGAAGAAGAGTCCTTTTGACTGCCGTAGGAGAATTCTCTCTCAGCTTATAGCTGGGAACCGAGTGCTCGATTAAGAGGTTTCCTACTATGGTTCGTCGCGCATTAGACATTTACAGAAACTGTACTCCCTCAGCGTCATGCTGGGAATCCTGTGGATTAGGAGTAGTTTGTTTCATCAAACTCAACAAATGTAGCCTAAAAGGGGAATCCGGTCGCCCTGTAATCGCGGCTATAGAACTGGGGAAAGGGAATCCGGTCGCCTTTCCAGTAAAACGTACTCGAGTTAAAGTACTTCTGACCTTCTGGTCCATTGTTGTCTACTTAGCTGCGCATGTTGACGAGTTCCTTTGTGGTCTGCTAGGCCCGATGGCCTGCAGTAGAGGGAGAGTGTCTCCCCAGGTCTGCTGCCATTTGCCTGGCCAGCGAGACAGAGAGAGAGGGTGCCTCTTTACGTCTGTGTGACCCAAAGATCTACCGACAGAGAGCAGGAGCTGTAGCGCGCCAGGAGTTTTGAAGGAAGGGTGTGAAATGTGAGAAGGGCTTATCACCTGAGGTGTGGCCAGGGGAACCATGGGTAGTGTAGTCTCTTTGTGATTGTACCTACATAGGATAGGGCATAACGCCAGTCTCTCTTGTGTCCTCTCCATGCGAGGTAGGATGGGTATAACGCCAGTCTCTCTTGTGTCCTCTCCACGCGAAGTAGGATGGGGCATAACGCCAGTCTCTCTTGTGTCCTCTCCACGTGAGGTAGGATAGGGTATAACGCCAGTCTCTCTTTTGTCCTCTCCATGCGAGGTAGGATGGGGCATAACGCCAGTCTCTCTTGTGTCCTCTCCACGTGAGGTAGGATAGGGTATAACGCCAGTCTCTCTTTTGTCCTCTCCATGCGAGGTAGGATGGGGCATAACGCCAGTCTCTCTTGTGTCCTCTCCACGCGAAGTAGGATGGGGTATAACGCCAGTCTCTCTTGTGTCCTCTCCATGCGAGGTAGGATGGGGCATAACGCCAGTCTCTCTTGTGTCCTCTCCATGCGAGGTAGGATGGGGCATAACGCCAGTCTCTCTTGTGTCCTCTCCACGCGAGGTAGGATAGGGTATAACGCCAGTCTCTCTTTTGTCCTCTCCATGCGAGGTAGGATGGGGCATAATGCCAGTCTCTCTTGTGTCCTCTCCATGCGAGGTAGGATGGGGCATAACGCCAGTCTCTCTTGTGTCCTCTCCACACAGTGTAGGATGAGGCCCAACGCCAAGTCTCTCCTGTGCAGTTTTGTGAAATGTGGCACTTTTTGGTCTACCACTGTGATTACTACTATTATTATTAGGATGTGGCCTAACGTCAAGTGTTTGTCATACTATGCTGTCAGATGTTGGACTTTAAAGTCAAGTTGTATGGTGTAAGGTGTATAATGAATGTGGCTCAGCAGGTCAAGCAAGTAGAACTATCTGGGTCATTACTGTAATATCTACTGACTAGGTGTTCCTCTTTGGGTCATTACTTTAATATCTACTGACTAGGTGATCCTCTCTGGGTCATTACTGTAATATCTACTGACTAGGTGATCCTCTCTGGGTCATTACTGTAATATCTACTGACTAGGTGTTCCTCTCTGGGTCGTTACTGTAATATCTACTGACTAGGTGTTCCTCTTTGGGTCATAACTTTAATATCTACTGACTAGGTGATCCTCTCTGGGTCATTACTGTAATATCTACTGACTAGGTGTTCCTCTCTGGGTCATTACTGTAATATCTACTGACTAGGTGTTCCTCTCTGGGTCGTTACTGTAATATCTACTGACTAGGTGTTCCTCTTTGGGTCGTTACTGTAATATCTACTGACGAGGTGTTCCTCTCTGGGTCATTACTGTAATATCTACTGACTAGGTGTTCCTCTCTGGGTCATTACTGTAATATCTACTGACTAGGTGTTCCTCTTTGGGTCGTTACTGTAATATCTGCTGACTAGGTGATCCTCTCTGGGTCATTACTGTAATATCTACTGACGAGGTGTTTCTCTTTGGGAGAATGCTGTAAATGATTTGCATTTACGTGCAATGTCACGTAAATGCACATATCTGTGCTCATCTCTAACGTGTATGTGTGTGTGTGTGTGCGTGTGTGTACCAATGCTCCCCCTCAGTGCACTCCTCACTGAAGACCATCCATGATGTGCTGGTGCTGGAGAGGGAGCGACTGAGGCATGCCTGGACGGGCCCGGACCTACAGCAGGCCACCTCCGAACACCTGGCCACACTCTGCTCCACCATGTCCGAGGTGAGGGAGCGACAGGACTGCCTTTTCACAGCAGCTTTCATGTGGAGCAAAAATGATTTTATTTAGAATGGGTGTAAATCTGGCACCCTTAAGGCTGCCGTGGTAAAAAGCAGGTTTTTAAAACACATTTGCTGCAACCGTCACAGTTTCCTGGCCGTAGTGCATGACACGAGCAGTTTAGAACAAACACGACCCCTTTGGCACCACCTGCAGCCCGTAGTTCAGATTGCAGTTTGCAGTTGAAGTTAGCAGGCTCACGGCTATTGGGGACCTTTTGGAACACAGAGGTAGTGGTAGCCCCAATCAGTGAAAACACGTTCACCTGTTGTAGAGAACTTCATGCAAAGAGTCTGGACAGCCTCAGCAACCATATGTTTACTTCACAGTAGATGGGCACTTTGAATTGGGTTGATTTCTGTTCAGTCATTGGTTGCTTATTTTGTAGTCAATGGAAACCAATGCCTGAGGAGAGTTGACTGACTGTAGTACCGTCGCCAAATAAGCTCTTGAGCAGAGGCACAATGGCAGTGCTAGCCTGACTTGGATACCGTTTCTTTTACTCTTTTAAAACCTGTAATTGGACTTTAAATGAGGGCAACATGGTTTCGACATCACTTTGTTATTGTAGCGCACGCAGACATGCTGTTAGCCACTGAGGCTCTCTTCAACAAAAGAGAAGGCCACGGAACATTCCTAGAAAAGACCGTTTCCTTTTTTTCTCTTTCTTGTGTCGCTTGCGAGTGAAACTCATAACTCGTTTGGTCTGTTTGGGGTGGATTTGCCAAGGCCCATCACGGGGTGGGACAGGTGTGTGTGTGTGTGTGTGTGTGTGTGTGTGTGAGATGTGAATGAGGTGTCTGTGTGTGCTTGCATGTGTGCCTTTAAGAGAGATGGATTATTTGTTCAGATACCAGAGTATAACCATAAGCCTACATGGGTGCTGATGGGTCAAAGTAAAACAATGTGACTGTTTGTGACTGTTGGGTGTTTTGATTGTGCATAGAGGAAGTGAAAAGTCTGATTGGCCAGTCTCTGTGTCTCCCTGTCACAACATTAAAGAAATAAGTTGCCAGATGTTATTTGCTTTTGTTTTTGACCAAAATGTGGTTTTGTTTTCCCCATTTATCTGTTATCCAGTTTGATGGTGAAATAATAAGAAAGTAACCTTCCATTCACCCATTAAGCCTCATCTGGCATTCTAATAAGTCTTTGTGTGTGTGTGTGTGTGTGTGTGTGTGTTTGCATGTTGTGTGTGCAGCTGGATATGCAGTCCCGTTTAACAAAAATTCACTCCCTGTCCCTGTCCTCTGAGTCGACGGAAGAGTCCTTCTGCACGGTTCGCCCGGACCAGGTGTGTTTGCCTCAGCCACGCTCTCCAAAACAAATGTTTTTTAGTTTTGTCCCTAGCAGAGAACGCTTTGATCCTACCACTGCCTGTGTTTTGGTGTGTGGTTTAGCGTCTTGACTATAAACCCAAGCAAACAAGCTTTGGGTTAAGTTGACATCAATGGCTCATGTGGCACCTTGTGTGTGTGTGTGTGTGCACCTGTGTGTGTTAGACAGCCCGAACATGCATGTGCCTGTGTACATGTTTACATGTACAACTGTATGAGTGTCTGTGTGTGTGAAGTTGCATGGCCTGCATGCATGTATTTGAGGTATTTTTTCATGAAGTAACTAACATTCCTTTGTTTCTTATTTAGTCTCTGAACACTGAGCGATCACCCCAGGCCTCTGTCAAACCTGTCGTACTGCTTTTCTGAGTCATGTGTATTAACCTCTTCTGCATTTCTCTCCCACTCTCTTTCAAACCCTTCCCCCTCTGTCTTCCGCATCATCCCCTTGTCTCCTCACAACCCCCCCTCGCCCAAAGCAGGCCACCCCCTCAGCTGTTAGGCAGCACATGCGGCAGCTCTCCATCGCCGACTCCGTGGCGGAGTATTTCGACGCCAGCGAGGTTCTGATCTGCGAGAGCTCGTCTGAGAATGAGGCTTCCGACGAGTCGGGCCTGAGCGATGTCACCACTAGCAACTCCGAACCTGAAGAGGGCCACGGTGAGTCAATGTTGAAATGGCTTGCAAAAAGATTAACACTTCTCAGTGCTAAATGATGATAAATGTGTCAACACCACCAAGTGTGAAAGGCACAATATAAATTTGCCATATCGTTAGGGACAATAAGAAATTGATTCACCAGTGCTTAAACTGTTTTAAAGTACTCACCACAGTTATGAATCACAATCTTTTTGCAATGACATTCTTGTTACATAATGTTTAACTAGACCTATTTATGAGTAATCTGATGCAGTGTAGTAGATGCAGTGTTGTTTCCTTTAATGACCCATACAATTGACTTGTTTCATATTGGCTAATTAGGCCATCATTTCTCTCTTTACATATCATACAGCCACAGCAACCATCAAGTACAGGGAGAGTGTGCTGAGTGTTGAAAGCCATAATTTACTTGTCTATATCATACAGCCACAGCAACCATCAAGTACAGGGAGAGTGTGCTGAGTGTTGAAAGCCATAATTTACTTGTCTATATCATACAGCCACAGCAACCATCAAGTACAGGGAGAGTGTGCTGAGTGTTGAAAGCCATAATTTACTTGTCTATATCATACAGCCACAGCAACCATCAAGTACAGGGAGAGTGTGCTGAGTGTTGAAAGCCATAATTTACTTGTCTATATCATACAGCCACAGCAACCATCAAGTACAGGGAGAGTGTGTCGAGCGCTCCGGACGTTCCCAGCAGCGTTCCCAAAGACACCGGCCGGCGGACGGTGCTGCCCGCAGTGTGTGCAGACAACAGCCACATCGGCATCCTCAACATCCTGTACAACAACGTCGGGAAGGACCTGTCGCGCGTCTCCATGCCCGTGGCGCTCAACGAGCCCGTCAACTTCCTGCAGAGGGTCAGCGAGGAGCTGGAGTACGCAGAGCTGCTGGACGTGGCCAACCGCACAGACGACCCGTACCAGAGGATGGTAAGGGCCATGGCAAGGTTTTAAAGGTGCTACGTGTGGGATGGCGGCCACAACCGGTACTGCAGTCAAATTCAAAAATACTGTAAATCTCTGTTTCGCCTTCTGGAGGCGAGAGGTAAATCTTAAAATTTACGGTTAGTTGCTGTAAATTTCTTGCATGTTGTACCTGTAACAGTCACAGCATATTCTCACACACGTCATGATATCAACCCATTGTTTTTTTTCCCCATTAAAGAATAATTAACCATTAACTCGATTAAAATATTCACTTTAACATTAACCCATGAAAATATTCACTTTGGAAACTGGCCTTAGGACCAATTGGAAGTGACTGGAAATTCTAGAATACCCCAAACAATACCGTCCTGTTAATCACCACAAAAGTGGAGACTAGAATGAAGTATTAATCTGCATTTAGCATACTATATCCTAACTGACGCCATCTTGTGTTTTAGGTGTATGTGGCTGCCTTCTCTATCTCCGGCTACGCCTGGGCCACGTGGAGGAACCGCTACAAGCCCTTCAACCCTGTGCTGGGAGAGACCTACGAGAGCATCAGGGATGACCGAGGCTTCCGCTACATGGCTGAGCAGGTACGATACGCGCTTTTAAAACTCCAGCTTCCTTAAAGCAACACTAAGTAGTATTTCCAAACCGTGTCAGTGGCTCATCAACCCAGCAGGGTAAAGGACACTGCCATCAACCCAGCAGGGTAAAGGACACTGCTGAGTAAAGGACACTGCTGAAGTTGCTTTGCGTCGCTCCATGCGCTGTAACCCCACTATGCAAATTTGCCAAAGCGGGCACCGATCTGTAGTTCGAATGAAACATAAAGACAATTTTGCTGCGACCTGTAGGGCGACTGAAGAGGAAAAGTGCTTTATTGTTGCTTTAAAAGCCTAGCTTCATTAAGGCTGAAGAAAGCCCCTTCTGACAGCTGCCCCTGAATGGCAAATTGGTTTTAAAGCGGCATATATAAAGATTTCTTAGTCTGTTTAGCGAAGTCTTGGTCTGCAATTCATGAGTTATGCTCCTATGTAGCTTTTATAGCACATACATTCATATTGTATTTTCTAATGTGAGAGGTATGATGAATGAACATTAATGCTATTAATATTGTTTTATTTTGAAGTAAACATAGACTATGAAGGAGGTTAATGTTTCTTTATCCCCATGTTAGGTCAGCCATCACCCACCTGTATCTGCATGTCATGCTGAGTCCAAGAACTTCAGCTTCTGGCAAGGTAAGCAGATACCACTGGCGCAAGGTAAGCAGATACCACTGGCGCAAGGTAAGCAGATACCACTGGCGCAAGGTAAGCAGATACCACTGGCGCAAGGTAAACGGATACCACTGGCCCAAGGTAAACGGATACCACTGGCGCAAGGTAAACAGATACCACTGGCCCAAGGTAAACGGATACCACTGGCGCAAGGTAAACAGATACCACTGGCCCATGGTAAGCAGATACCACTGGCCCATGGTAAGCAGATACCACTGGCGCAAGGTAAGCAGATACCACTGGCGCAAGGTAAGCAGATACCACTGGCCCATGGTAAGCAGATACCACTGGCCCATGGTAAGCAGATACCACTGGCCCATGGTAAGCAGATACCACTGGCCCATGGTAAGCAGATACCACTGGCCCATGGTAAGCAGATACCACTGGCCCATGGTAAACGGATACCACTGGCCCATGGTAAACGGATACCACTGGCCCATGGTAAACGGATACCACTGGCCCATGGTAAACAGATACCACTGGCCCATGGTAAACGGATACCACTGGCCCATGGTAAACGGATACCACTGGCCCATGGTAAACGGATACCACTGGCCCATGGTAAACGGATACCACTGGCGCAAGGTAAACGGATACCACTGGCGCAAGGTAAACGGATGCCACTGGCGCAAGGTAACCAGATACCACTGGCGCAAGGTAAACGGATGCCACTGGCGCAAGCAGCCTGAGGCTGGATGTCACAATAAAGAATATGGAATTGGATTTGTTTTCTTCTCCTGTGTACTTAATACGGTCCCATACTATATCATTTAGTTGAACAGTTGGGTAGTTGTGTCTGCGAAATGTTTTGCTCCTATTTACCCATTTCCCCTTCTGTCTCCCCCTCTGCAGACCAGCGCTGGAAGAACAAGTTCTGGGGCAAATCAGTAGAGATCATCTCCAGTGGGCAGGTCAATGTGTCTTTGCCCAAGTGAGTCAAACACTACACTAACGTGTCTTTTTTATGTCATAGCATCGTTAAAAGCCACTTTTAGAGATGAAACACAAAGCCTGGTGTGTGTTTATTGCATTGCATGCCCTGTGTTAATGAGTTATTATTGTTTAGCGATCTTTAACATCAATCTCTCTCTGTCAGTTTTATCAGTCAGTGAAAAGCTGCCATGAAATGCATGTAGAATGTAATAGTAATTGTAGGTTGTGCCTCTCCCTCAGGTATGGAGATCACTACGAGTGGAACAAAGTCATCACCTGCATCCACAACGTGTTCAGCCAGCAGAGGCACCTGGAGCACTACGGGGACGTGCTGATCCGCAACAAGAACAGCGACGTGTGCACCTGCAAGATCACCTTTGTCAAAGTGAGTACCTCGCTTTGTATCTTATCCTCCACCACAACGCTGGTTTCAGAGGTACCAAGGTCTGATGTGTATCTTGTCTCCTCCTGCCCACAGGCCCGGTACTGGGGCTCAGAGGGCAGCAAGAACGAGGTACACGGCACCGTGCTGAACAAGGAGGGGAAGGTGGTGCATCGCTTTGGGGGTTCCTGGCACGAGGGCATCTTCTGTGACACTCTGCCCAACCCACAATGCATCTGGAAGCCAAGTAAGCACTGCCTACTATTGAATGCCTCTAGCCAGTATAAATGTCAATGCCTTCTTCTTTATGGCCCTTTGCCCTTTACAGGTTGATATACTAGACCAGTGCCACACAAAATCCACACCTAAGGCCCGCTTAGATGTGTCCCTTTTAATCAAGGAAAAGTGTCATGGCACACTCAGAACTTCAGTATGCTATTTTATATATTTGTATATATTATATATACATACGACGTCATTATATATACTTACGCCTTCATCAGAGTTATTCTCAGAATGGTTGGTGAATAAAATTTCAGATTTGTGCAATAAACCGATGGCATATTTCAGTTCCGAGTGTGCCACAACACTTTTTCTTAATTCAAAAATATGCTTAAACCGCTGTGTGCTCCTCACAAGGTGGGCATTTATAATCTAAAAACTGTATCAGAATCAGAATCAGCTTTATTGGCCAAGTATACTTACGTATACAAGGAATTTGACTCCGGCAGATGTTAGCTCTCTATACACATAACACAGAACATAATACAATACAATAAATACAATAGACTAAACAAGTATGTGTACTTGTATTGCACAGTAGGGACAACAATATACAATATACATACAGGCACCCAATATGGGCAATAATGTACAAGTAGGCACATGGTGTCACAGTGGGTTAAACAACCGGTAGGACAATATACCAATAAGGCATAAAGTTTTTTTTTTTGGGGGGGGGGGGCACTAAAAAAAAAACACACTTGAGTTGCTGGGCAGGGGACACCTAGGCAAGTCTTTACTTGTGTCATGTGCAAGAGAAGCGCTGGGAGGGGGGGAATACAAGGGCATAACAGTAAGCATATACACATATGTGCATGTATGTATGTATGCATGTGTAGTTCAGCTGTTCAGTAGGGTGATGGCAGTGGGGAAGAAGCTGTTTTTGTGTCTGGTAGTTTTGGTGCGCAGGGATCTGTAGCGTCTACCAGAGGGAAGGAGGTCGAAGAGGGTGTGTGCAGGGTGAGGGGTCTTTGATTATGTTCTCTGCCCGCTTCCTGGTCCTCCCAATGTACAAGTCCTGGAGGGAGGGCAGGGGGGCACCGATGATTTTTTTTTCTGCAGTCCGAATTGTGCGCTGTAGTCTGTGTTTGTCATGTTGTGTGGCTGCTCCAAACCAGACTGTGATGGACGAGCAGAGGATGGACTCTACTACAGCTGTGTAGAAGGTCACCAACAGTTGTTGTGGCAGGCCATGCTTCTGCAGCTGGCGTAGGAAGTACATCCTCTGCTGAGCCTTTTTGAGGATGGCGTTGATTTTGGACTCCCACTTCAGGTCCTGAGAGATGATGGATCCCAGAAACTTGAAAGAGTCCACATTTGATACTGGGCTGTGGGATATTGTGAGGGGGTGCAGCAGTGAGGGGTGCTTCCTGAAGTCCACAACCATCTCGACAGTCTTCAGTGTGTTAAGTTGTAGATTGTGTTGGCTGCACCAGAGCACCAGCTTGTCAACCTCCTGTCTGTATGCAGACTCATCACCATCCTGGATGCCTGTCAGATTTAAGGTCGGTTTATAGTCCAGGTGACAAGGGTCGCTCGACAAAAAAAAGTTGGCACTTAAATGTGTAATAGAGCGTTTCCCCATTTATTCTCAGTGATGATTTTATTGTTTTTTACTGAACTAGCGCAAGCCCCGTTGCTGTAAGTGAAGCTTCATTTGTCCGTTGTGCATTGCAGACACTCAGCCTGATGACTATGCCCAGTACTACGGCTTCTCGCGCTACGCCAGAGAGCTGAACGAACTCACGCCTGAGCTGGAGAAAGTGCTGCCCCCAACAGACTCGCGCTACAGGCCAGACCAGAGGTAAGCAATAGCCGCATTTACATTGTGGAGCCACCGACAGACTCGCGCTACAGGCCAGACCAGAGGTAAGCAATAGCCGCATTTAGATTGCGGAGCCACCGACAGACTCGCGCTACAGGCCAGACCAGAGGTAAGCAATAGCCGCATTTGCATCGTGGAGCCAGGCCGGGCTGGGCCTTTAGGGGGTTCCCTCAGTGCTGATAGCCCCAGGCCGCTAGTCCCATGCCCTGACAACCTTCTGATTTATTGGTTGCCTTGGTACAAATGCAGGGGGAAGGCTCTTATTGTGACACAGGGCGGATAGAACATTGCCTAGCTACAAATACAGGGGGAAGGCTTTTATTGTGACAGGGCAGATATGGTTGTTTAAAGGGTATAGGGTGGCAGTCATTGAAAGTTATTGAATGAAATTATGTGCTGTGTTTATTGTAATACAACAGCAAGCATAGCCCAACCCTTGGTGGTTTGCATTTAGACAGGTTACAAAGAGGAAATGCTAATCCAAGTTTTAGTGCAAAATAAACACATTTCACTTTTTTGTGCTCCTGATGGACCTGAAATTATTTTTTTTTGTGGCAGTTCGGTTTCCTTTAACAGTGTCCTCTGAAGGTCGTATGTCTTGTTAAACTTGTCAGCCTAAAAGACCAACCATGTAGGAGTGATGCCATAGTCATGGTAATTAAGTTATGTTGAGGTAATTAAGTTATGTTGAGGTAATTAAGTTACGTTGAGGTAATTAAGTGAAATGCACTGATGAGCTTTGTCATTCACACCTTCTTCACGCCTCTCGTTAGGAGAGCAGGGTCATCTCTAACTTCAAGAAGCTCTTGAAGGCCACTTACAGTACAATGACCTTTGCTCTGTCTGCTTACTCTTTTCCCCTCTGCACAGATGTAGCTTGGTGCATGTGGTTCCTCCATTGTAAGTGGCTTCAGATTCCTGCTCAAATTCTAATGTGATGTGATGTGATGTGTGTAGACTCCTGGAGGAGGGGAAGCTGTCGGAGGCTGACAAGAAGAAAGACGAGGTGGAGGAGAAACAGAGAGACAGACGAAAAGAGATGGCCAAGAAGGGCGAGGAACACGTGCCACGCTTCTTCACGTAAGTCTAACATCAAAAAACATCTGTTGAGGCCATCTGCCTCAAATTGTCCAATCCTTAGTGCTAAATCCACTTAAAGACGGTAACTGATTTGCATTCACCTTTCTAAGGCTTGTTATTTCTGGTACCAGTAATGAGACCAGTTCCCATAACCCTTTAGTCCTCAGAATGACGCATTTAGACTTCGAGGTCTAAACACATAACACACTCCAAAGTGTGTTATACATTTAGACTTCAGAGTGTGGTAGGCCTTTAGACCTCAGAGTGTGTTCTGTGTTTAGACCTTGGAGTGCATTAGGCCTTTAGACCTCAGGAGTGTGTTATGTGTTTAGACCTCAGGAGCGTGTTATGTGTTTAGACCTTAGGAGTGTGTTATGTGTTTAGACCTCAGGAGCGTGTTATGTGTTGAGACCTCGGTGTGTGTTATACATTTACACTTCAGGAGTGTGTTATGTGTTTAGACCTCAGAGTGTGTTAGGCCTTTAGACCTCAGGAGTGTGTTATGTGTTTAGACTTCAGAGTGTGTTAGACATTTAGACCTTGGAGTGTGTTATGCATTAAACCATCATTCCCAGTGTCTCTCGGGCTCTGTCTGAAATGCTTGTGTTGTGTTTGTAGAAAGCAACTGGACGATGAGGGAAGGGAGGTATGGATCACTAACGCCACCTACTGGAAGGTTCGGGAAAACCCAGGGTTCGCCAACACGGATAACCTGCACCTGTGGTAGTGCTTTCGGCCGTCCTGTCTCTCAGGGGCCGATGCTGCTGACTTGCTTCCAGTGAACCCATGTCCAGTGCTGCTGACTTGCTTCCAGTGAACCCATGTCCAGTGCTGCTGACTTGCTTCCAGTGAACCCATGTCCAGTGCTGCTGACTTGCTTCCAGTGAACCCATGTCCAGTGCTGCTGTGGGGAGGAGACGGAGTAGGCAGTGCTTTGTTTTGCCTGCGTGAGATGAGCCACTCTGTGCTTGTGAGTGGGGATTGTGCTGACTGCACTTGACTGCTTCAATACTTCACTTCAGTACTCATCCGAGTGTAAACGTTTACTCGCCTGCTGTTGTCATCTCAACACCTCAACTCCAGTTTGCGGCAGTGATCAGAAGACAGAAAATCATTTTCTCTCCTTTACCTGTATACATTTTTTGTTTATTGATTTTACGCCTTACAATTGCATGGCCCCACTTAACTGTGGGGTCGAGGTGCAGATATGAAATGTGGATCTGATGAACGTGTGCTATCAGAGCCGAATGAAGGTGGTGGTTGCACTGTACACAATGTGTTCTTACTCTAATGGGTCATTACTGCCACGTGTTTATATCAATGGTCATTACTGCATATGTGGCTTGTGTTTATATCAATGGATTGCAATTGTGTTTACTTTAGTGTGTGTGTGCGTGCGTGCGTGCGTGCGCGCGCGCGCGTGTGTGTGTGCGCGAACGTGCGCGTGTGTGTGTGTGTGTGCGCGCGAACGCGCGTGTGTGTGCGTTTCCACTAGCTACCCTTTTTAGCAAGGCAGCGCAGGCTGATATAATAGTCTTACTCTTTGCCCTGGTTGGGGATAATGGGCTTCTTGTTAAAGCTAATCTGTACATAATACTGAGCTCTCTCAGATCTGCCCTGCTGGAAGTGTGTGTGTGTGTGGGGGGGGTTGTTTACAGTATTTTTAAACTTTTGCCCTTAGCGTTGAAATTATGATATTTTGTATGGATGTTTCAACAGTTTTGTTTTGAGGAAAAGAAATGCATTGTTAACATTCTTTTAATGTTGATTTCTTAAGCAAAGCTTCATGTGTTGTAAACCCTTTTTAGTCTGGTGGAAATAAATATTAAAATGGAAAGAATAGAATGTGTCCTTTTTTCTGGAAAGAAAGATAAAGGGAACAGTGGTGGCAGTTGTCTGATGTGATGTCATTCTGTTAAACCAAAGGCGTATTCCAAAAGGCAGCTTTTGTCCCTTACCTGGGTATGTCAACTCTGAGCAGGTGGCAAACCCAACCAAGGGTCTTACTGCATCATGTTGATAGTAAGTCAAAGCCATAGCGCTCTCACTAGAAGATATACCAGTCATCTCAAGTTAAACCACTCACTCCAGGTTATACCACTCTGTAGTGAATGGGAGGGGAGGTCACCAAACGTGTGCTTTGACCGCAATGCCAAAGAGCCAGGCTCGTTGGTATGGTTGTCAGAGCACACCCATAATCCTAGTGATGGGCACTGCATCACACTGCCTTCCCCTTCGGGAGGCGCAGCCATGTGCTTCACACACTCAGGTGTCCCTCACACATCTCCCACCATACTTCTCCCATCCAGGGTGCCCCATGTACTGATGCTTCACCCATCACTGGGGTCCCTCACACTGAGGTCAAGCTAACCTGGGGGTCCCTCATATCGCTCACACAGTGGCTGCCCCCCCGATGACCTCATGGCAAGCCATCCCACTTCTGACACCATTTGTAGCGAAGTTATACCACTTGCTTCAAGTTATACCACTCGCTCCAAGTTAACTTCTCTGGGTCTGTCAGTAAAGCATGTTCTTGGAGTACTCCTCTTGCTGGAGCTGGGCAATGTGTGTGTTCAGATGGGCCGCGTTTCTCTCTGGCCTTCTCTTGCCAGTCATGCCGGGCGCCCTGCCACCTTAACCAATGAACAGGCTGTCATGCAGAGTCTCTCTATGATCAACATCCAAAACATGCACTAGGGGAGCACAGAAACCTGCTCAGCGAGATGCCGTGATGCCGTCAGCCAGTCTGGTTTCATCACTGACATGTTTGTGTCCTGAGCCTAAACACCCATCTAGGGCTGCACGCTGCTAGGTTTATTGATTCAACATGTTTCGAATGCCATTTTAGATATTTATTTTTGGTTATTCCAGTCTAGTAGTTCCTCCTTGTTAGTTTTGATGGTGTGAAAGTGGGTATTTGTCATTAGAGGGAATCTCTGGCAAAATCTGTCCTGTGTGCTAGGACCCCCAGAGTCATTGCTATTTCTCTACCACTAGATGGCCCTGTTTGACTGCTCAGATTAACATACAAGTACATACATGCTCTCTTATACCATTTCTGTGCTATGTTTAATTATTAACCGTTAAACATTTCATTTTCAGCAAATATGTAAATAACACACAAATGCAATGGTTTAGAATGTATTTATTATGTTATGCTGTAACCAAGTAACATGAACATGTCTTGGTTGCCATGGTTTAAAAATGCCTAATGGTTTCCACTAGGGGGAATGGAGTCATTCTAAAGGGTCCTATGTACACAAAAATAAGATCTAACACAGCTGTCAGACGGGATATTGACACGAGGTATTTTAAGCTAAGAACTGTCGAGTGCTGTGCCCTTTCTATGTACAAAGACTAAATCCAGCATCGACAGCTTCACCTTATAAAGCCCTGACATGGATCCAGCCCTCTGCAAAGACTAGTTTCCATGGCATTTCCCGCCTCTTTTCCCTGAATGTGACTCCATCTTACAACATGGCAAATATCATGATAAGGGTCCACATACAAAACCAGTTCCGGGACGGTTCACTCCAAGAGAGATTGCAGGTTCTAATAATCCGAGAGAGATTGCAGGTTTTAATAATCCAAAATTTTGTTTGAGCCCTTCATCAGCTTATGTGGGTAGACTTAGAATAAAATAAAATATCTCAGTTCTATGTCCTACCAAGCTGTTACAAACAGAACACTTAACTGGCACACTGGCACCATCAACACTTCTGGTAATGGCTCTTTGTCATCTTCATGCCAAAACAGACAGTAGACACTGCTACTACAATCGCCAGCAGTTTTTCCACATTTTACAACAGTGTCCTGTCACTATGCAGTAATGGAGACAGAATCTCTCTCAGTCTACATGACATGGCCCAGTTCTGCAGCGTCCCTGCCTCACTGAACACTATCTCTCATTCTCATTTTCATTCTCTCTCTCTCTCTCTCTCTCTCTCTCTCTCTCTCTCTCTCTCCCTCACTTCATTTCTGACTTCTTTCTTCATCTCATTTTTTTGTACAGTGTAAGAAAAAAATTACAAAAACCAGTGAACTGTAGTTAGAAATGCATTACCGCGCGTTTAAGCTAAATCACCTCTGAGGTTCACTCTTATTCCCTCCCAAAGACAGTCCTCTCTGCATATAAAGTGTCATTACCACAGTGGCCACCGGGAGCAGCGTTGGCATGGCGTGGCTCAGATCTTGCTGTTCTCCAGGTGCGTGTCGATGTGTTTGATGAGGGCGTCGTCGGGGTAGTCGGTGGGGAAGGTGAGCTGGCACAGCGGGCAGCTGCGGGCGGCATTCTCCTCCGTCTCCATCCACAGCTGCGGGGGGGGGGGGGGGGGGGGGGGGGGGGGATAGGGGTGGGGAAAGCGGTGGGGGTGGTTTGGGGTAAGCGTGGGGGTGGGGGGGGGGGGGGTAGGGGTTAGGGTGGTTAGAGAGGGAGTAGGGGTGGGGAGTAGGGGTGGTTTGGGGTAGGCGTGGGGGTGGTTTGGGGTAGGCGTGGGGGTGGTTTGGGGGGGAGTAGGGGTGGTTTGGGGTAGGCGTGGGGTAGGGGGGGTAGGGGTAGGGGTGGTTTGGGGTAGGCATGGGGGTGGTTTGGGGTAGGCGTGGGGGACAGGCAAGGATGAGTCACAGGGGCACACAGCAGCCACTCAAACAGATGCAGTCTGGCCACTGGCACAGCTCTGGTCGAGAGGCAGCATCAAAAATGCTTCAAATCTACACAGACCAAACTGTTCTCAGATGCTTTCTGCTAATGATTTACCTTTGATTACTATGCTTTTTTCTTTCTTTTTAAATTATGATTTTTATTCACCTTATACTTATTTTACGGTTGTCAGTAGGAAATGCGCTTTATAAATAAACTTGCCTTGCCTTAGTTTGTAAACTGTAAGCTGTGCCACTGATATGAAAACAGATTTGTTGTAGTTATTTTTTGTTGTAGCTATGTTTCCACAGAAGACCATTTCCTTCTTACCAGAAGGTACAACACTGCTTTAAAATATTTCTATAATACATAATATTACTCATGTTATGTCATAAAATTACATAGCATGTAATACTTGAATGGGTGGTGAAGCCTTTCTGCTTAAGACCTATGCAGTTTTGAAAAAGCACAGATAGATACCACATGATTATTACAGATGAAAGAGGTACGCACATCCAGAAAAAAGTGCTTGAAAAGTGTAGCAGGTATTTCACAAGAGGTGGTCTGCAGAAGGTTTTGCTCCAGAAAAGGGTTTTGCTGTATTTAAAACATGTTGCCTTGGAGCAGAACAGCGTGCAGACCACCTCTTGTGAAACAGCGTCACGTGACTCACATGTTGCCCTGGAGCAGAACAGTGTGCAGACCACCAGTGACCAACAGTGTGCAGACCATAGACATATAAACATATGGTGCCGACCACCTCTTGTGAAACAGCATCACGTGACTCACATTGATGGAGGGCCATGACTGGGCATGGTCGCCGTGGAGATGCCCCGGCAGGTGGCAGGTGAGGGTGCTGGGTCCCTCGGGGGCAGGGAATGGCGGGCAGGGGGGCAGGATGGCGCCCAGCGTCCGCGGCGGGCTGTGCGCGGGGGAGGAGCAGTGCCAGTCCTCTTCCTCGTCCGAGGACTGGGGCGGCGTGACCAGCGGGGCAGGCGCGAGGGCGGGCATCACGGGCGAGTCCTCCAGGCGGCACAGGGGCGGCATCTCCACCAGGGGGAACGCCAGCTCCAGCTCCAGGGCGCGGTGGCGACGCGCCGGGCTGCCCCCCAGACTGCCCCCCATGCCCCCCACGCCCCCCATGCCCCCTCCCCTCAGCGTGCCCCCGTGGGCCGACGCAGGCCTGGCTGCGCCCAGAGAGGCCCTGGGCAGGCGCTGGAAGGCCCCCGTCTCGCCCCCGCGGCCGAGGGGGCAGGGCTTGGGCAGGGTGGACACGGGGTCACACAGCAGACGGGCGTGGCTGGGAGGGCGCCCGTGGGGCGAGGGCTCGGACATCTCGGAGTAGCTGCGCCGGCCCTGGAAGCGCTCCCGCAGGCGGCTGATTGGTGGGCGGCCGGTGTAGGAGGCGGGGCCGGTGGGCGGGGAGATGGGGGGTGAGGGGCGGAGGCGTTCGGGGGAGGGGCGTTGGGAGGAGGGGCGTTGGGAGGAGGGGGAGGGGCGTTGGGAGGAGGGAGAGTGGCGAGAGACTGTGGAGGGAACGAGCAGAACAGCTAACATTAAAGCAACATTAAAGCAACATTAAAGCAACACTAAAGCACTTTTCCGAACTACAGATCAGTAACCTGTTTCGGCAAACTTGCATGGTGCAGTTATAGCCTATGGAGAGCTGCCCAGTTAATTCAGAAGTGAAGTGCTGTTAAATCTTTTACGAGTTAATAACACTGAAATGATTTTGGAAACATTATTTTAAGTTAAGCTACTTAGTGTTGCTTTAAAGCGCAGCAAGTAAAAGTCTGACTTTAAAGGCTCAGGACGTTAAAGGTGCTATGTGTAGCGTTTACTGGCAAGGTTGAAACTGCTATAAACTGATTATTACGCCACTGAAGTGTATAGAAGAGGTACACTGGCTTTCAAATGACTTTAAAACATGAGAAGCCTTCTCCAGAGGCAAAAGTTTGGTTTGTCCCTTCTAGGCCACCATAGGACCATGACAGGCCAGTATGGCAGACTTTCAGGAAGGGAACTCACTCCTTGTGACATGGGCACATTCTAACATGACCAAAACAAAATGACTTGAATTTATAGGTAATTAATTATCCACCAGTGGAAACATTAACATAAGTGCGATACTGCA
>CM050216.1:37956242-37991242 GCA_027475355.1 Coilia nasus | reverse complement strand
GCCAACGGCACTGTATGGCATATACACATACATACATTACATATATACATACATATAGTATATATATATACATACACACTCTATGGCATATATACATATACATACATATACACATATACATACATATACACATATACATACACACTCTATGGCATATACATACATACACACTCTATGGCATATATACATATACATACATATACACATATACATACACACTCTATGGCATATACATACATACACACTATATGGCATAACAGATATACATACATACACACACACACATATATATATATATATATAACAGCATATACAAAACAACAGAAATGAAGAAGAAATAGCTGAAGACTGAATGTAGAGAAAGATAGTGTTAGAGAGAGCAGGAAAGAGCGTGCACTGAGAGAGAATGAGCGTGCATAGAGAAGCAATGGGTGCAGAGTCACAGACCTGGTTCCCATATAAATATGCAGGGGAACTAATTTGAAGTTGCGGGGGGTAAGTCACACAAATGTGTGAATTAGCTTTTCTCACTCAACCAAAGCACGCTCAGCTCACGCTCACTCTCTGAGAGAGCAAGGGTGGGAAGAACGCGCCGGTGTTAGCTGTGCTGTGCTGTTTCATAACAGCAGTCGCCAGTCAGAGAGGTGTGAGGACTTAATTAACCCTGGAGTGTCGCTAATGGCTCGCAGCTAGCTCAGCATTAATGTCAGCGAGCACACACATGCCTGTAGATTCCTGAGTGGCCCTTGCTGTGTTTCTGCTGGAACATTGTGACATACAGACACACACATGCCTGTAGACTGCTGGGACATTGTGACATACAGACAATCTCTGCTGTGTGCAGCTTAAGGCTAGAGTGGCATGCATGCATGGTGTGTGTGTGTGTGTGTGTGTGTGTGTGTGTGTGTGTGTGTGTGTGTGTGTGTGTGTGTGTGTGTGTGTGTGTGTGTGTGTGTGTGTGTGTGTGTGTGTGTGTGTGTGTGTGTGTGTGTGCGCGCATGAGAAAAGGACAGAGGTGGACAGTAACTAAGTACATTTACTCAAGTACTGTACTTAAGTACAATTTTCAAGTATCTGTACTTTACTTGAGTATGAAACATTTTGGCAACTTGTGACTTTCACTTCACTACATTTTTAAGACAAATATTGTACTTTTTACTTCACTACATTTGAAATGTGCATGAAGTACTCATAACATTGATGAGAGGTGGATGCACTGAACTCCTGTTTAAAAAGTGTGATCAGTACAGTTCCAGTACAAGTTACATTGAAACATGGCTTTGAAGTGATTTTGCAATGATGTGATGGATAGATCATATCGAAGTCTGAAGTGTCTTTACTTTCAGTCACTGAATTTGAACTTGGTAATGATCATGATGGCAAAGGCGGATAATGACAAATCTTTGTCAAAACATTTGTGACTATGATAAAGTTGGAATGAAAAAAGACAATCACTTGACGTTCAGCTTTGCAACTAAACATTACATTTACCACTCCAATTGAGTTATTCTGTTTGTGTTCAGGTGTTTCAGATTTGTTAGTAGAGAATGAATAACAATAGTAATTCCATTGATGGTTTTAAACACGGACTAGGAATTACACTATCTCAAAGAATACAGAGCTTCCTCAAGTACATATTGTTTTGTAATTTACACCATTATCTTAAATCCCTGCAACTATACATGGACCTACTTACAAGGCAAAGGATAGACACCAGCAATGATCATTTTCAAAGAGCTAGGCTATGTTGACTGCAATTATCCTTATTGAAGTTTATTTGCATCTAAATTATTTTATATTAGGCTAACATGTAAAAACCTTGTATAGTTAAACAAATTACAATGTCAGGTAGGCCCAAATGTGAATATAGTGCGATTCAATAACATAATATGAAAATAGTGATGTTGTGTATAAAGAACTTAAGGTCAGGTCAAGTTGTAGTGACTTGTCTGTGGCCCCACATTATCAAAAAAGAAAGAAAAAAGATACTTGTACTTTTGATACTTAAGTATTTTTAAAAACAATTACTTTTGTACTTGTACTTCAGTAGAAAATTGGCATAGCAACTTTCACTTGTAGTGGAGTAATATTTGACTAGGAGTATCTATACTTTGACTTAAGTAAAGGAATTGTGTACTTTGTCCACCTCTGGAAAAGGAGATAGAGAGAGAGTGAGTGAGTGACTGAGTGAGTGAGTCAGTCAGTCAGTGAACATGTGTGTGTGTCTATGTATGTGTGTGTTTATCACATATGGTCATAGAAAAGTATGTGTCCATGTGAGCTTGACTATATAAAGACTATGTATAAAGACTGTGTATGTGTGTTTGTGTGTGTGTGTGTGTGTGTGTGTGTGTGTGTGTGTGTGTGTGTGTGTGTGTGTGTGTGTGTGTGTGTGTGTGTGTGTGTGTGTGTGTGTGTGCTATATGCATCTAAAAGTGTGTGCATTTGACTGTGTGTGTGTGTGTGTGTGTGTGTGTGTGTGTGCGTGTGTGAGCATTTGTGTGTGTGTGTGAGTGCACTATCACTGACCCCGGGGCACATCCAGGCTGGTGTGCAGCTGCAGGTGGTGTGTGTCTTTGGTGCGCACGGGCTTCTGGGCCTGTGGAGAGTCCTTACTGAGGCGCCCATGAGGCTGGGCCTGTGGAGAGTCCTTACTGAGGCGCCCATGAGGCTGGGAGGGTGGAGAGCTGCGCAGGCGAGAGCTGAGCTTCTGCAGCGAGTCATCTCTCTGTCTCAGGGCTGCCTCCAGACCACGGATACGCTCCACATGCTGCTCCGCTAGACTCGTCTGAGCATACACACACCACACACACACACATCACAGATACACACACCACAGATACACACACACACACACACACCATAGATACACATACACATACACACACACACACACCACATCATGCATGGTTACTAAAAATTATATACACAATGCATTATACCGGTAGCTGCCATCCTTTTTAACAAGTGCCAATGCTGAAAGTTGACTTTAATATAACTCTGACCGGTGAGTCATACAAATATTCCTTAAGGGTGAAATTCAAGATTAATAATATATGCAAGACTGTGAGTATGAATAATACAAGTTGTTTTCTTTGTGAATCAGCAAGCAATGTGCTTCGTTTGGATAATGAAGGTGCCCTATGTACCCTTATTTTCCAACTTACATGATTAAAGCTGATGGAATTTATTGTTGTTTTTGTTCATTATAGAAACCTTCCCTCTGTAATGTACGGTTACTATGAAAAAGGAATATGACATGGTACCCACCACCAGCACTTCCCAGGCTTGCAAAAAACATGATTACATTGACCTACAAAGCAGCACTTCACGTCAAGTAGTGACTCAACAGTGCATAATGTGTGTTTTGAAAGATACAGCAGGCTTTTGGTAGTGAATGAAAATGCCTGACACAAGGCTATATGTCTCTTACTAAATGTATGGTGGAATGTACAACATCAAGTATGCAGTAGAAAAAATCAAGCAATATTTTACCTGATCATTAAAGTCATTTATGGTAATGATGTCAAATTATGAACAGGCAATTATGTTTTTTAATAAATTGCATTATATATATTCGCAAATATTGTATCACCACCATATACGCATAGCTATAAAGTCCTAATAAAAACTTGAAAGAAATGGAACATACTGTGAAGCAGCCTTTGACAGATGTCAACACACCCTACTTCTCTGGCTAGCCTTGTGGGAAGAGACGGATTTGTCACCTTGTCTGGCAACGCTATTTTATTCCCGAGACTTGAGAAAAAGCGACCAGGTGACACCAGAATCCAAATGACGTGTTACATGCGACCTCTTGACACCTCAAAGAGGTGTTTATTTGTGACACCAGGTGTGTTCAACAGGAGGCGCTGTGGCTCACCATCTTGTCTAGGTCTCTTTGCACATTGCTCTTTTCCAGGTGGATCTTCTCGTAGGCCTGGATGACATCCTCCAGCCTCTCCTCACGCTCCTTGCTCTTCTGGAGCTGCAGACAGGCAGAGAGAACAGCCATGCGTCAGCGCTACGACGATGGGGAAGTTGTAGCGGTTAAGGTAATGGACCTGTGACCAGATGGTCGCAGGTTTTAAGTCTTATACAGATACCTCCTGTGTGAGGGCGGTGGTTAAGTCTTATACACATACCCCCTGTGTGAGGGAGTTGATCTAGTTTTACAGAGCCAGATACCTCCTGTGTGAGGGAGTTGATTAAGTCTTATACAAATACCTCCTGTGTGACAGAGTTGATTATGTGTTATAAAGGTGGTTACCTCCTGTGTGAGGGAGTTGATTAAGTGTTACACAGATAGATACCTCCTGTGTGAGGGACTTGACCTAGTGTTATACAGATATCTCCTGTGTTAGGAAGCTGATTAAGTGTTATAGAGCCAGATACCGCCTGTGTGAGGGAGCTGATTAAGTGTTATACAGATACCTCCTGTGTGAGGGAGCTGATTAAGTGTTATGCAGATACCTCCTGTGTGAGGGAGCTGATTAAGTGTTATGCAGATACCTCCTGTGTGAGGGAGCTGATTAAGTGTTATACAGATACCTCCTGTGTGAGGGAGATGATCTTCTGCTGTAGGCTGCTGTTGTCAGTCATCATGAGGCTGGACTCTTTGGGCTCACACGAGCAACAGGGGCTCCGCTCCTCCACAAACTCACTGATCATGGGGAACTAAAGAGAGACAGAGAGGGAGAGACAGAGAGGGAGAGATTGATGGGGTATGTAATGTGCTGGTGCTGATTTCACAGCAAATGAAATGGTAAGTTATAATCTTAAGAGTATTTGGTATAGAGGGAACTAGAGAAGAGAAGAAGAGGAGAGAAAAGAAGAGGGCAGACGAGTAAAGAGGAGAACAGAACAGAACAGAGGAGAGCAGGCAGAATAGAATAGAAGACAGAAGAAGAGAAGAGAAAAGGAGGAGAGAGGAGAAAAGGACAAAGTCCAGGAGAAGACGAGGGGGAGGTCAGGTGAGTCTATCTGAGAGATGAAAGGCTGAAGGTGAAGAAGAAATGGAAGGATAATGTGAAGGAAAGGTCACAGTAAAAATAAGTTAGAGTCAAATTTAGAAGTGTCACAAATTGAATTCTCAAATTCAAGGTGAAATCTAATCTTTCTGCCTCTCTGCAAAAACCCCACGGTTAACAATGACAGAGTCTTTGGGGTTACCAGGCTCTTATCACAACCCAAATCTGTGTCAGAGAGCACATTATCCTAGCGGCGAGAGGCTGCCTAAACTTTGAAGCAGCCCTCCACAGAGACCAGCTAACGGCCCCGGGTACCCAGAAGGTTCTAGATAACGGCTCCGTCGGGCAGATGCGAGCAGCGCTCTCACCTTGACCTCATAGTTCTTGAGCTTGTGCTTGATGGTGATGTTCTCACGCTCCAGGCTGGCCAGGCGGGTCTTGATGTCGTGGTAGGCGGCGGCCAGGGCGAAGTGCGAGGTGGGGTACATGTCGCCGGAGAGCGAGGTGGGGTACATGTCGCCGGAGAGCGGAGAGCTGGGCCAGCCCATCCCACAGCCGTCCTCCCGCAGACTCTCCACGCCCCCCAGCAGACTCAGCTTCCCGCTCAACAGGGAGTCCATCACTCAGCTCCTGAGGGGACACAGAGAGGGACACAGTGAGAGAGAGAGAGAGAGAGAGAGAGGGAGACAGTGAGAGAGAGAGAGAGAGAGAGGGAGAGAGACAGTGAGAGAGAGAGAGAGAGAGGGAGAGAGAGAGAGAGACAGTGAGAGAGCGAGAGAGAGAGAGAGAGAGAGAGAGAGAGAGAGAGAAGGAGACAGTGAGAGAGAGAGAGAGAGAGAGAGAGAGAGAGAGACAGTGAGAGAGAGAGAGAGAGAGAGAGAGAGAGAGAAAGAGAGAGGGAGAGAAAGAAAAAAAAGGATAATGGGAGAAAAGGAGATAGAGTAGGGGAGACAGAGAGAAAGAAAGACAGACAGAGAGGGAGACAGAGACAGAGAGACAGTGAGAGAGAGAGGAGAAGGGGAGAAAAGGAGACAGAGTATTGGGGAGAGATAAAGAGGGCATAGATAGGAAATGGTGGACCGAGGGTGAAAAGCTTTAAGAAAGAGAGAGAGAGAGAGAGAGAGAGAGAGAGGGAAAGAGAGAGGGAAAGAGAGAGGGAAAGAGAGAGGGAAAGAGAGAGAGAGAGGGCGGAAGGGAAATGGGAGAGAGAGGAGAGAAAGGGAGACAGGAGATTGAGGACCGAGGGGGGCGAGGGAGAAAAAGAGAGATGGAGGGAGAGGAGAAGGGAGCGAGACAGTGGAAGACAGCCAGAGATAGAGAGGATGAGAGAGGGTGGGGGGGAGCGAGCGCAAATAGCCAATGGGAAAGATATGATGGAGAGGCAAAAGCAATAGCCAATGGGAAAGATATGATGGAGAGGCAAAAGCAATAGCCAATGGGAAAGATATGATGGAGAGGTAAAAGCAATAGCCAATGGGAAAGATATAATGGAGAGGTAAAAAGAGACGGCAGAATGAAACCAGGGAGAGTACAGAGAAATACAGGGAGAGTATGTGGACAAAACTAGACTGAAATGAGGACAAGGAAGACAGAAAGAAAGAAAGAAAGAAAGAAAGAAAGAAAGAAAGAAAGAAAGAAAGAAAGAAAGAAAGAAAGAAAGAAAGAAAGAAAGAAAGAGAGAAAGAAAGAAGGACAGAAAAAAAGAAAGAAAGAAAGAACGAAAGAGAGAGAGAAATAGCAGTGCTGTTGGTACAAACAATACATCAATCTTTTTGTCTGTGATATGAGACACAAACATCAAACTAATTGGTCTTGTTCATGTTTGCTTTTTTGAAAAGAGGCATTAAATAGGTCACAATGATGACTGTGCTCGTGCCATGCAATCATTCAAGTCAAAGCATGAATACTATTCTGAGTAGCTCATTTCATCCTCGTCAAGAAATATCAGGGGTATATTTGTTTCACACTCCATTTTGGTGTGGTGACGTCTTTTTAGCTCATCATCGAGGTGATGTATTTTAGTAAACATGCAACCCCAGTACGAGGAAGACATGATCCTATAGTGTCCTGCGTTCCTGTCAACAGATGGCACTTGGGGACTGAACCCAGGTGTGACCCAGTGCCAGCACGGCTGGGGAGGAGACTCCTGCCCATATGGTGATGGTGATGGAAGTGCTGAGGCTTTGGACAGCCATTCGACGGGGAAAACTGATCTCAAATGCGCAGCAAATGTCTAACGCCACTATAAAAAGAGTAAAATAATCCAAGCAATATTATACATCCTGGTTATGAAAGAAAGAGCCAACAGGACGTATTCCAAGTTTTAAAGACTGCACGTACAAGGTCCTTGATGAAACAGAGGAAAACAACCAATCATGAGTCCCCAAATATCAAGGGAGCAATTTGTGTACATCATGAGCAAGCCATAAATGGATTTTCTTTTGTGCGGCATATAAACCTCTCTAACCCCTCTACTGTACTGTATTTACAAACTACCTTTACATACAATTGCATTATTTTGTTGTTTTTGTTTTCTGGGTACTGTCTGGATATTGTCCAGTATTGCTGCTATACAGAGAGCATGTTGTCCATATTTTGAGATCCAACAACAAGCGGTGCTAAATTCCATGTATTTACCCCCTTCCCTAAAGCTGGGTTTGACCCTGATTCAGATTACACTGTGATTTAACGTCAGTAAATGCTTCAACCCTGAGCTGAGAGCCTCTCTGTCTATTTCTCAGGCGTAACTTGGCACCAGTGCCCCATGCTCTGGTGTGGGGCTACCAGAGCAAAGGCCAATTCTCATTATTTGCTGCCGTCCCAAACACTTCCCTCTCCACACGTCTGGGTACTTCTCTGATTGCATGATTCCTGCCAATGACTGCTGGACACAAACTGATGACATCCAATGAGAGTTCACTATGCCGTGGTTCCTCTATAGTGATTGGCCAGACTGATAAAGCAGCGCTACGCCCAGACAGACAGTGGACAGACGGGCGGTACGCCGATTCTGGCACCAACACCACTCCTCTTGCCACAGGGGAGCAGTCTGTTTCAGCACCATGGCCAGCTCCCCTACACTGCCAGCCAGCCAAGGTTCTGACAAGAAAAGAGGTGTGCAGCTCGAGGCTGTGATTCCCCATGTCACAGCAGGGGGCGCTAACGAGGCTCAAATGACAAGACGCTTAGCGCTGGCATGGCTAACGGCCTATCAGCCTCAACCTTACAGAGGTGAGGCAAGCCTATCAGCCTTAATCTTACTGAGGTGAGGTGGGCTTATCAACCCCAACCTTACAGAGGTGAGGCAGGCCTATCAGCCTCAACCTTACTGAGCTGAGGTGGGCCTATCAGCAGCAACCTTACTGAGGTGAGGTGGGCCTATCAACCCCAACCTTACTGAGGTGAGGCGGGCCTATCAGCACCAACATTACGGAGGTGAGGCGGGTGTGGTGAGTGTACCAGGCAACAGAATCACGAGCAGCTGGTTCGCACATGCCCACTGATGTCTAGCTAGTGGCATTAATGTTGCATCTGATGCTGCCTGAGTCTCTAAAAGAGACTGACTGATGAGTAGCAGGGTTTTTGTGGCTAGTTCTTCCAGGTCCTGCCCACACTTGGATCAGGCTGTCCTCCCTTATACCTGTTTTGCCTTCTTAAAGCCTTTCATTCTTGCCAGTGCATCCCAGAGGGATAAGAGGCTTATGAGGTAGGCAGCAAGTGTGTATTATTCTGTCAAGGTGATGGACAACAGGGTTTTTTTCATATGTGAATCAAATACTACACTAAAGAAAATACAAAACACAGAATGCTTACACTGCTTGTGTAGTGTAGCCAAAGCTTAGATGCCAGAGCTGCTGTCCTAACCCAGAGCCCTATGCTGACCTGTGGCCTAGTCTGACCCTTGGCCTAGTCTGACCCGTGGCCTAGTCTGACCCGTGGCCTAGTCTGACCTGTGGCCTAGTCTGACCCTTGGCCTAGTCTGACCCTTGGCCTAGTCTGACCTGTGGCCTAGTCTGACCCTTGGCCTAGTCTGACCTGTGGCCTAGTCTGACCCGTGGCCTAGTCTGACCCTTGGCCTAGTCTGACCCTTGACCCTTGGCCGAGTCAGGCTCTGAATATCTATTCAGCTTTTCATCCTCCCTCTGACTGCCAGTGAGCATAGAGCTCCCTCTGGCCCCATGTACTTCTATTACACCTACACACACACGCACACACACAACCTCTTTTCCGGTGTTTCTCACACACACACACACACACACACACACACACACACACACACACACACACACACACACACACACACACACACACACACAATCTGTCTTCCGGTGTTTCACACACACACAGACACACACATACACACACACACATACACAAGCACACAATTTCTCTTTCTCTCTAAGTCTCTCACACACACACACTCACATGCACACATACACACACACATACACACTCATCATCACACACACAATTTCTCACTCTCTCTCTCTCTCTCTCTGTCTCTCTCTCTCTCTCTGGTATGCCTGAGGTCTTTCTGGGCTTTGACTAGAGTGGGCACCACCTCCTCATCCACCCACGTGCCCACTGAGAATGTCCGCTTTCAAGAGCCGCCATCAAATGCTCTGCGGTTTGTGTGTAAGTGTGTGTGTGTATGCAAGCCGCCATCAAATGCTCTGCGATGTGTGTGTAAGTGTGTGTGTGTGTGTGTGTGTGTGTGTGTGAGCTGCCATCTAATGCTCTGCAATGTGTGTATATGTGTGAGTGTCTTGGACATGCACATTCGTGTGTGTGTATAAGTGTGTGTGTGTGTGTGTGTGTGTGTGTGTGTGCGAGCTGCCATCTAATGCTCTGCAATGTGTGTATATGTGTGAGTGTCTTGGACATGCACATTCGTGTGTGTGTATGTGTGTGTGTGTGTGTGTGTGTGTGTGTGTGTGTGTGTGTGTGTGTGTGTGTGTGTGTGTGTGCGAGCTGCCATCTAATGCTCTGTGTGTATATGTGTGAGTGTGTTGGACATGCACATTCGTGTGTGTGTATAAGTGTGTGTGTGTGTGTATAAGTGTGTGTGTGTGTGTGTGTGTGTGTGTGTGTGTGTGTGTGTGTGTGTGTGTGTGTGTGTTCATGTGTGTGTGTGTGTGTGTGTGCGCATGCATGTGTGTGAGTGTGCGGGTGTGTGCGCGCGTGTGTGTGTGTGATGTTTTAGTGGTAGAGCGGTACAGCGGTAGAGTGGTAGAGTGGTAGAGAGGTAGAGAGGTAGAGTGGTAGAGTGGTAGAGCGGTAGAGTGGTAGAGAGGATGCTTTAGTGGTAGAGTGGTAGAGTGGTAGAGAGGTAGAGAGGATTCTTTAGTGGTAGAGTGGTAGAGAGGTAGAGAGGTAGAGTGGTAGAGTGGTAGAGAGGTAGAGAGGTAGAGAGGTAGAGCGGTAGAGTGGTAGAGTGGTAGAGAGGTAGAGAGGATTCTTTAGTGGTAGAGTGGTAGAGTGGTAGAGAGGTAGAGAGGTAGAGAGGTAGAGCGGTAGAGTGGTAGAGTGGTAGAGAGGTAGAGAGGTAGAGAGGTAGAGAGGTAGAGTGATAGAGTGGTAGAGCGGTAGAGCGGTAGAGTGGTAGAGTGGTAGAGAGGTAGAGTGGTAGAGTGGTAGAGTGGTAGAGTGGTAGAGCGGTAGAGAGGTAGAGAGGTAGAGAGGTAGAGAGGATGCTTTAGTGGTAGAGCGGTAGAGTGGTAGAGAGGTAGAGAGGTAGAGAGGATGCTTTAGTGGTAGAGCGGTAGAGTGGTAGAGAGGTAGAGAGGATGCTTTAGTGGTAGAGCGGTAGAGAGGTAGAGAGGTAGAGAGGTAGAGAGGTAGAGAGGTAGAAAGGTAGAGAGGTAGAGAGGTAGAGAGGTAGAGAGGTAGAAAGGTAGAGAGGATGCTTTAGTGGTAGAGAGGTAGAGAGGTAGAGAGGTAGAAAGGTAGAGAGGTAGAGCGGTAGAGAGGTAGAGAGGTAGAGAGGTAGAGAGGATGCTTTAGTGGTAGAGCGGTAGAGAGGTAGAGAGGATGCTTTAGTGGTAGAGCGGTAGAGTGGTAGAGCGGTAGAGTGGTAGAGAGGTAGAGAGGTAGAGAGGTAGAGTGGTAGAGAGGTAGAGAGGTAGAAAGGTAGAGAGGTAGAGAGGTAGAGAGGTAGAGAGGTAGAGAGGATGCTTTAGTGGTAGAGCGGTAGAGCGGTAGAGTGGTACAGTGGTAGAGAGGTAGAGAGGATGCTTTAGTGGTAGAGCGGTAGAGTGGTAGAGCGGTAGAGTGGTAGAGAGGTAGAGAGGTAGAGAGGTAGAGTGGTAGAGAGGTAGAGAGGTAGAAAGGTAGAGAGGTAGAGAGGTAGAGAGGTAGAGAGGTAGAGAGGATGCTTTAGTGGTAGAGCGGTAGAGCGGTAGAGTGGTACAGTGGTAGAGAGGTAGAGAGGATGCTTTAGTGGTAGAGAGGTAGAAAGAATATTTTAGTGATAGAATGGTAGAGAGGATGTTTTAGCAGAAAAAACATGGTGTTGGGTGGCTTTGGAGGACTTCTAGTAGTGTGTGTGTGTCTGTGTGTGTGTGTGTGTGTGTGTATCTGTGTGTGTGTGTGCATGAGACAGAGAGAGAGAAAAGAGAGCAAGAGAAAAAGAGAGATGCAGAAAGTGTGTGTGTATGCGTGTAGGGGTTTCACAAATTAGAAAGTGTGTAAAATGATGAGACACCCGCAACACCACCAGTGGAGGGTTTCAAGTGAACAATCAAAAGAGCCGAATATAAATAATTTTGTTTTTGATGTGTGCAGACTGGCTACTGTAGGTTGGTTGGCCCTTTCACTACAGATTTTGGCAAGCTGTAAAGCTCCTTTGATTCATGCGCTTGGGTTTATCCCACAAGTGGGATGCAGCTGGAGAAGGAGAAGAATGGAAGACGTAGAATGTAGGACTATTAACGGAAGACTACTAGTGGAAGAAGTAGAGTAGTAGAGTAACTGTGTAACAGAGACGAGGCATTGCTACCAATGGCCTGCACAGAGACACGAGCCATTACTTCCAATGGCCTGCACAGAGATGAGGCATTACTTCCAATGGCCTGCACAGAGATGAGGCATTGCTTCCAATGGCCTGCACAGAGACGAGGCATTGCTACCAATGGCCTGCACAGAGACACGAGCCATTACTTCCAATGGCCTGCACAGAGATGAGGCATTACTTCCAATGGCCTGCACAGAGATGAGGCATTGCTTCCAATGGCCTGCAGAGACACGAGCCATTACTTCCAATGGCCTGCACAGAGATGAGGCATTACTTCCAATGGCTTGCACAGAGACGAGGCATTGCTACCAATGGCCTGCAGAGACACGAGGCATTGCTACCAATGGCCTGCACAGAGATGAGGCATTACTTCCAATGGCCTGCACAGAGATGAGGCATTACTTCCAATGGCCTGCACAGAGATGAGGCATTACTTCCAATGGCCTGCACAGAGATGAGGCATTACTTCCAATGGCCTGCACAGAGATGAGGCATTACTTCCAATGGCCTGCACAGAGACGAGGCATTGCTACCAATGGCCTGCACAGAGACGAGGCATTGCTACCAATGGCCTGCAGAGACACGAGGCATTGCTACCAACGGCCTGCACAGAAAGCACATGACATGCTTTCATACATTATCCCGAAGACTAGAGATCCTCCAGAGGTTGGATGGAAGGGCCTGTATGTCTAACCAAAAAAACTGGTTTTAAACCAGAGGAGAAGACTTAAGTTGTATGTATCTATGTGTGTGTGTGTGTGTGTGTGTGTGTGTGTGTGTGTGTGTGTGTGTGTGCATGTAAGTTAAGTTGCATGCTTCTTTTGGAGCTTGTAGTCCAGTTGCATACAGTTAAACTCTTTTGTCTACCATATCCTGTAAGAATGAGAACTTTCGTAGACTTTTAAGCCAGAGATTTGGCCCTTACTATCTTCTCTGGAGCCCCATTGGGTGGTGCTTGGTCTGAACCAAAAAGCTTCATTTCTAGCTCGGGTATGGGGGGCGTGCTGGTGACATTGCTTGTATGCACCAGTGTGGCATGAGTCAAGAGTACTTAGCGTTAGCACTGTTTTCATTCATAGAGAAACGTTTCCATGGTAGCATAGCAGACTATATAGACATGAATGGCAGCATGCACTTTCCGGAGTCCTCCACACAGCCTGGAAGTCTTTTGTAAGGCTCCTCTTTTTTGTAGGTGCTGTGAATGCAGCTTGACCCTAGCAGCAAAGAGGTAGCAAGGCTCACATTAGCAGATGTTTGTTCATCCGCCATGCAATATGTGATAAGCAGAACAATGGCAAGAACAATGCTATTCACACACAATACGCATAAACCATAACCAGGTACCCACACTCAGTTCTACAATAACATACAACCCACAGCATCAACTAACAAATAGTGCCTCTTAAGGCTGCTCGATTATGGAAAAAAATAGAATCACGATTATTTGGGCCAAAACTGAAATCACGATTATTCAAACGATTATTTTGTTTTCCTCAGTAACATGCTTCATTTATTGAAAATGTATTCAAAAACATTTCGAAAAACATTCTTGTACCTTCGATATTTCCTAATACCTTTCTTCGTAAACATCTCCTTTGATGTCTAATGTACAAACAGTAGACATGTCTAATGTATACATCTAATGTACAGTACAAACAGTAGAAAATAATTAGGACAAAAACATTGTTTCCCTCAATTTTATGTGTTGTGAGATCGTTTGGCCCTGAAATCGTTATCACGATTAGAATTCGATTAATTGAGCAGCCCTAGTGCCTCTCCTCAAACACACACACACACACACACACACACTTGTAAATATGCTTTCACACATGTACATGTCCTCACATGAAAGGGGCTGAAATGTAGGGCCAGACTGGGATGGTGCCGGTAAAGAGGCCAGTTAGCCTGAGCGGCAGCACCCTGAGGGCTGGCACTGAGGCCCATATGCTAATGTCACATGGCTAATCTATATATTTATGCTCTCGCACTGCAGGAAAATGGAGCACACGTGCTCGTGTCTCTCTCTCTCTGTCCCTCTCTCTATCTCTCTCTCTTTCTCTCTAGCTCTCTCTCTAGCTCTCTATCTCTCTTCAGTTCTCTCCCTCTTTCGCTATCATTTCTCTTTCTCTCATTCACACACACACACACATGCGCGCACAGACACACTTGCACGTGCGCACACACACACACACACACACAAAATACACAAATTTTGCCCCCAGCAAGCCTCTCCTCTTCAGTCCAGATATGGGTCACATCACATATACATCAATAAGGCATTCCATGGCGACTGGACATACAGTGGGCTAACCACACAGGGCAGCAGAGCAGTAACTGTGTGTACTGCAGTCCCAGGGCAGCGAGACCTAACGGAGCATCGGTGTGGGCCATCTTTCCCAAATAAGCTGCTGAGGAGGCACTGGGTGAAAGCAGCATGACACTAATGTCTCTGCTGAACCACCTGTGCCTGAGCAGTCCGACCTGGCCAGTCACCTGGAAATAGATTATTTCCCATTTTCAGAATTGGAGTGGCTCGTTTTGTTCGTGGAGTTCAGTCAGAGAGGCTCTTTATGTCGTTTGTGTCAATATGAGGTGTGCCGTCAAGGTCTTTGAAACGGGCCGTTGCTTACATCCAATTTATGACTCATTGGGTGGGGCCGAGGAGCAGCAGTGGGAATCTGAAAGCCATTACTGGAGTGCAGCCTGCAGAAAGGGAACTCTGTCAGCCTCTGAGGAAAATGGCTGCTTTTGATTTCCATTTCACAACATCTTTCCAATTATGGGTTGTGCCAAATAGGTGGGTGAGGGAACTCAGTCATGGCATCAAGCACAGCACTGCAAACAGGTGGCAGGGGCAAGCACGGGCACAGCTGACGCAAAACCTCCTCTCCCATAGGCTGCCTATGAGTCTAAACAGCCAGCTCCTTACATCTCCTCTCCCATAGGCTGCCTATGAGTGTGAACAGCCAGCTCCTTACATCTCCTCTCCCATAGGCTGCCTATAAGTCTAAACAGCCAGCTCCCTACATCTCCTCTTCCATAGGCTGCCTATGAGTGTGAACAGCCAGCTCCTTACATCTCCTCTCCCATAGGCTGCCTATAAGTCTAAACAGCCAGCTCCTTACATCTCCTCTTCCATAGGCTGCCTATGAGTGTGAACAGCCAACTCCCATAGGCTGCCAGTTCTTCACTTCTTTTTTCCAAGGAACGGAACATGGAACGCAACTGCATTTATTCTCCAAAAGAAGTCCAGTTGCATACAACTTAGCTCTTTTGACTACCATGACCTTGGGCATTTTCATATATTATGAGTTGTTTTCAGTGCAGAGATTAATTACAACTCTTCAGCCATTCCTTTTCCAGCCATAGCAGCCTGCACTATTTCAGTCAAACTTCTCAGACGTTAAAAGTCTGGAACTGGTGACCAGGTAAACAGAAATGTTGTTATCTTATGTGTGTGAATGCAGAGTCTTTATTGAATGCCAGTGGCTCTTTCAGTGTGCTTTTCTCTATGCATGTGGTCAAGTCATCGAGAGAAGAATTCTCCAGAGCTAGTCAGGGTCAGGCTGTCTGTGTAGTGTTTGGAGTTTAAATGTGGTTGACATTTGTATGCGCTGGCTGACTGACACAGAGAGAGACAGATAGAGAGAGAGAGAGAGAGAGAGAGAGAGAGAGAGAGAGAGAGAGAGAGAGAGAAAGAGAACCTCATTTATCAGTGACCATGATCGCTGGCTGCTGTGACACTGTGGGCTACAGTTTAAAACAAAATGTGTGTGTGTGTGTGTGTGTGTGTGTGTGTGTGTGTGTGTGTGTGTGTGTGTAGAAATTACCACATCCAATGGCTATAGAACATTTGACAGCACAGCATATCGACTTCTTTGTCACATGCCATTGGCCAGCGTAGCAACATTGCATTGTAAAGTAAATAAATAATCAAACACAAAATACTAAGTAACCTGAGACGTGCAGTCGTTTTCCAGAAGAGCCGATTCACCTTTAACTTGTGGCCCCTGGCATCAAACTTCCAGTCAGACTGCAACCTTTGGCCAGAAGTTGGCACAGGACGGAGTAGCTGTCCACTGACGTGTGGTGCTGATCTATCATTCTGAGGAGCAGTTCCTCTGCACATTGCCTACTCCAGCTAAAACAATATATCACCTGTGCTGACAGCGTAGACTACATGCGAGCTTCAGACTGGTACAGTGTGGTTCAAACGGCTCATATGCACCGATTAGAAAATACACTACATCAGATAAGGCTGGAGTCAGGACAGAAAAGACTGGCCAACATAACTCATCGCCTTACAGGCGGGATGACAGGGGTAGCAAGGACGCAGAAACAACCGTAAGCTTCTATCAGCCAGATATCGTTGGGTGTTTTCGTTCTACATGTGTCAATTCGTTTTTCTTCTGGTGTAAGTAGTGTCATTCATTTACACATCATGGCTGAGAATAAGGATATATGACGCTCGTTTGGCTGTCAACCACGCTCGCTCCCTAGCTTGCTCGCTTTGGTCCCCTATAACAACAAAGCCCATGCGCTCGAAATGCCATTTGATTAAAGACAAAATACTTAATAACATGTCAACATGCCCTCAAACCCCGAGCCAGAGTTTACTCACGCTTTTCCGCGGCAGAGTCTGCGAGGTCCATCACGAGGAAGCAGGTCAGTGTTCTTCATTCGCGGTATGTTCCTGCACTGGCTCGGCTCCCCCTGTTACTTGTGACGCCCCCAGCCCCCCCAACCCCCAACCCAACAATCTACGCCTACAATCAGCCAGCCTTTTCTACAGCTCCAGTGCGGGGACGAACACGCAGGCAGGCTTCTCAACAGTTCCTGGCAGTGCAAAAGCGAATCAGTGTGCCTGTGCGTGCATGAAAGAGAATGTGAAAAAAACGTTAAGCTGTTACAAGCTTTCCCGCAGTTTCTCGAAGAAGCAGAAAACAGAGAGCAAATTCTCCTCATCAGTGGCTTTACCTCGTAGGTTGCATAACTGTCAGCGACACAGGCAAAATATTTCATTCTTGCCACGGTAAATGATGACGTCACACAGTAATTGGATTGTTCTTCAAGGAGAGATGTAGGCCCATGGCCAATTTTTGATGAAAAATGATACTGCAGGCTACACGTTGGTATAAATTATATGCTCTATAAAGCTTAGTTTATTCCGAGCTTTATTGTGTTTACGATTCATATTTTAATAGCATACAAATCTTAAAGTAATATGTAAGATACATTCACAATCACATCTCCATTTGTATATACTGTAGCCTATGTGTGATGACAGTCCATTAATATTGGAATGTAGTCTAGTTGGTGAACATGTGAGCAATTATTAACCATAATAAAATGAAATCTTGAAATCGTCTTTTAAAGTTTGTCCACTGATGCTGATTTTATAAAGGCCCACTCAAATTATTTCACAGTTGCCATAAAATTAATCTGGTTTAACTATTATGTTTACTGAGGACAGATTTTAAGAGTGAAAAATCTTGTAAATGTGTATATGTCAAGCACACAGCTGGATATGGATATAGATATGGATATAGATATAGATGTAGATATAGATGTAGATATGGATATAGATATAGATATGGATATAGATATGGATATAGATATGGATATAGATATGGATATGGATATGGATATGGATATGGATATGGATATAGATATAGATATGGATATAGATATGGATATAGATATGGATATGGATATGGATATGGATATGGATATGGATATAGATATGGATATAGATATGGATATAGATATGGATATGGATATGGATATAGATATAGATATAGATATAGATATGGATATAGATATGGATATGGATATAGATATGGATATAGATATGGATATGGCTATAGATATGGATATAGATATGGATATAGATATGGACATGGATATAGATATGGATATGGATATAGATATGGATATGGATATGGATATGGATATAGATATGGATATGGATATAGATATGGATATAGATATGGATATGGATATAGATATGGATATAGATATGGATATAGATATGGACATGGATATAGATATGGATATGGATATAGATATGGATATAGATATGGATATGGATATAGATATGGATATAGATATGGATATAGATATGGATATAGATATGGATATGGATATAGATATAGATATAGATATGGATATGGACATGGATATAGATATGGATATAGATATAGATATGGATATAGATATGGATATAGATATAGATATGGATATGGATATAGATATGGATATAGATATAGATATGGATATAGATATGGATATGGATATAGATATGGATATGGATATAGATATGGATATAGATATGGATATAGATATGGATATAGATATAGATATGGATATAGATATGGATATGGATATAGATATAGATATGGATATGGATATAGATATAGATATGGATATGGATATGGATATGGATATAGATATAGATATAGATATGGATATGGACATGGATATAGATATGGATATAGATATAGATATGGATATAGATATGGATATGGATATAGATATAGATATGGATATGGATATAGATATAGATATGGATATGGATATAGATATAGATATGGATATGGATATGGATATGGACATGGATATAGATATGGATATAGATATAGATATGGATATAGATATGGATATGGATATAGATATAGATATGGATATGGATATAGATATAGATATGGATATGGATATGGATATGGATATAGATATGGATATGGATATAGATATAGATATGGATATAGATATGGATATGGATATAGATATAGATATAGATATGGATATGGATATAGATATGGATATGGATATGGACATGGATATAGATATGGACATGGATATAGATATGGATATAGATATGGATATGGATATAGATATGGATATAGATATGGATATGGATATAGATATGGATATAGATATGGATATGGATATAGATATGGATATGGATATGGATATGGATATAGATATGGATATGGATATAGATATGGATATGGATATGGACATGGATATAGATATGGACATGGATATAGATATGGATATAGATATGGACATGGATATAGATATGGATATGGATATAGATATGGATATGGATATGGACATGGATATAGATATGGACATGGATATAGATATGGATATAGATATGGACATGGATATAGATATGGATATGGATATGGATATGGATATGGATATAGATATGGACATGGATATAGATATAGATATGGATATAGATATGGATATAGATATAGATATAGATATGGATATAGATATAGATATAGATATGGACATGGATATAGATATGGATATGGATATAGATATGGACATGGATATAGATATGGATATGGATATATATATAGATATAGATATGGACATGGACATGGATATAGATATGGATATAGATATAGATATGGATATAGATATGGATATGGATATAGATATGGATATGGATATGGATATAGATATGGATATGGATATAGATATGGATATAGATATGGATATGGATATGGATATGGATATAGATATGGATATAGATATGGATATGGATATGGATATGGATATGGATATGGATATAGATATGGACATGGATATAGATATAGATATGGATATAGATATGGATATAGATATAGATATAGATATGGATATAGATATAGATATAGATATGGACATGGATATAGATATGGATATGGATATAGATATGGACATGGATATAGATATGGATATGGATATAGATATGGACATGGATATAGATATGGATATGGATATATATATAGATATAGATATGGACATGGACATGGATATAGATATGGATATGGATATAGATATGGATATAGATATGGATATAGATATAGATATGGATATAGATATGGATATAGATATAGATATGGACATGGATATGGACATAGATATGGATATGGATATAGATATGGATATGGATATGGATATAGATATGGATATGGATATGGATATGGATATAGATATAGATATGGATATGGATATGGATATGGATATGGATATAGATATGGATATGGATATAGATATGGATATGGATATGGATATAGATATCTATATCCATATCTATATCCATATCTATATCCATATCCATATCTATATCCATATCTATATCCATATCTATATCCATATCTATATCCATATCTATATCCATGTCCATATCCATATCCATATCCATATCCATATCTATATCCATATCTATATCCATGTCCATATCCATATCTATATCCATATCCATATCTATATCCATATCCATATCCATATCTATATCCATGTCCATATCCATATCTATATCCATATCTATATCCATATCTATATCCATGTCCATATCCATATCCATATCTATATCCATGTCCATATCCATATCCATATCTATATCCATGTCCATATCCATATCTATATCCACGTCCATATCCATATCCATATCCATGTCCATATCTATATCTATATCCATATCTATATCCATATCTATATCCATATCTATATCTATATCCATATCCATATCTATATCCATATCTATATCCATATCTATATCCATATCTATATCTATATCCATATCCATATCTATATCTATATCCATATCTATATCCATATCCATATCCATATCCATATCCATATCCATATCCATATCTATATCTATACTGTAGATATTCCTGCAGGCTCTCACGTTGCTTATTCCAAGCCATATAGTGCCAGTGTAGGAATATTGGTCACAAGGTCTTTTTTATCAGTAGGCTCAAGGCTGCAACTACCACCTCTGAGGACATGTTTACTGAAGTGACAAATTGTTGCATGTATACTCTCTCTTTTAAGATTTTAAAACATGTTCTGCCCTCATTTATCAGTATTATAATCATGCAGCATTTCTTACTGACTTGCTAGTTTTATTAGTTAGTTAGGTACTAATCTTACTAGTCTTACATAAGATTGTAAGCATCAGGGGCTGGTGTAGGCAACCAATATGCTTGGGTCCATTATAGGCCAACATGGGGTTTCCTAATAATGCTTGGGTCCATTATAGGCCAACATGGGGTTTCCTAATAATGCTTGGGTCCATTACAGGCCAACATGGGATTTTTCCCTAATTATGCTTGGGTCCATTATAAGCCAACATGGGGTTTCCTAATTATGCCCATGAATTTGTGAGAGTTATGAAAGTATGAATAAGTGTGAATGATGACTACAATTTAATCAGTGATTATTAAATGCATTTTAAAAGCAGGTAGAGTATGTAAAGATTCATAGGTAAAACTAACTTCTAGATATTACAGATATTGTTCTAAATATGCAGTGCTGGGCGTGGTCGTTTTGAGATGTATCCTATCACAAATTAAAGAATACATCTAAAAAATGTAACTTGTGATGGATTCCGCTGGATTAGGCTATTAAGTATGAGTGACCTGTCTAAAATACTTTAAAATAATACACATTTTCAGTTGATGGGGAGAAAGAAGATCGTTCCTGTTTCATATCTTGCTGTAAAATAAAAGACGAGGCAACAGATTCAATTTGTTGGCTTCAAAAATAATTAACTGTTTAATTACAAACCACACCAATAGGCCTTTTAAGAAAACTTTTTTAGATTGGCTTTCACATGCGTTACATTCCAGTCAAAAGGCAATTCATTTTTGTAACCACTAGGTGGAGAGAGTGGACGCATTTTCTTCTGAGCTGCACCATTTCAGCATACACAAAGCATAGATCCTTTTACTGTTCTCCCTGTTCCACTTTCATCCAGCAGAGGGCGACAAATGCACAGGGCCGTATGTACAGCTCTATGTATGGCTCTGATGGGTTGCATAACAAGCATACGTCTCTATACTGAGGCATGGCATTTGCTTTGGCATGTCAGATACATGATCAGAAAAACATCTCAGTGTGTCTCAGTGTCAAAGGCAGACCAGAGCATGCTGTAAACAAAGTCAACCCGTGCGTCAAGTTCACGTGCGTCACAGTGGAAACATGTCACACTGGTCACAAACTAAGTTGTTGTTGTAAACTCAATTCCCAAAAATGTACCCAACATTGTAGTGGAGCTGAGTGCTATACATAATCAGCTGAGCTCTTGCTAAATGTAATTATCTGATATATGTTCAGAATGAGTGCAATTATTACACTTCTTTGACACTACATTCCACCTTAACAGAAACGTACCCAAGCATTGATAATAGTAATACCAATATCAATAATGCAGATAGAGCATAATGACAACTGACAGTAGGCCCTTTTACATGGACACTTTTAATAGGCCTGTGTACATCCACCCTTTTAAGCATAATAAAAACAGTAGGCCCTTTTACACGGACACTTTAAATAGGCCTGTGTACATGAAGCCTTTTAAGCAGAATAAAAACAGTAGGCCTGATTACATGGACACTTTTAATCAGAATAGAAACAGAATGAGGGCAGGTCAGACAATCACAGTAACAAAACAAAGACGGAAACAATTCACTTTTGCAATAAGGACAAGGACACCAGTACAGTGACACAATAAAGGGACAGTTACGTCATAACTGACAGAACAGCATAACAGACCATTGGGCAACACAGTGAGAGTGCAACAGTGCAGGCTGACTGGGGAACAGGGAGTGGCTATGAGCAGTGTATATCGCAGAGTAACCCAGAGTAACACAGAGTAACCCAGAGTAACACAGAGTAACCCAGAGTAACACAGAGTAACACAGAGTAACCCAGAGTAACACAGAGTAACCCAGAGTAACACAGAGTAACCCAGAGTAACAGTGCAGGCTGACGGGAGCACAGGGACTGGCTATGAGTAGTGTATATCGCAGAGTAACCCAGAGTAACACAGAGTAACCCAGAGTAACACAGAGTAACAGTGCAGGCTGACGGGGGAACAGGGACTGGCTATGAGTAGTGTATATCGCAGAGTAGCACAGAGTAACACAGAGTAACACAGAGTAACACAGAGTAACAGTGCAGGCTGACGGGAGCACAGGGACTGGCTATGAGTAGTGTATAGCGCAGAGTAACACAGAGTAACACAGAGTAACAGTGCAGGCTGACGGGAGCACAGGGACTGGCTATGAGTAGTAATGAGTAATGAGTAATGAGTATGAGTAGTGTATATCTCCGAGATGTCTGAGACAGAAGCACACTCACCCCTCTTGCCATAAACAATTAGAGCGCAATCTACTCATTGCCCTTCAGCCTCCATATAGACAGCAGCACGGTGTATTGAGCTACGCTAGATTAGGGGGGATTAGAGCCATGCGGTACGCACACCGGTGTCAAGTATACGAGCGGACGCTTCTAAAGGCACGTACTGCTCCACTAGGTGACTCTACTGGGCAAACATGGCACTGGCATCATTTCTCTGTTGTGTGTAAACACCTCTGTAAAGTATCTAAGGTCGCTGTCCTTGAATATATGGGTGTCTACACACAATAACATCATAAAAAGGTACAAAGATGCAAATGGGTATTGATACTCCAAACTCCAAATGGACAATATTTTTTTCCATCAAACAGAAACAAATATTTGTGTGTGTGTATGTGTGTGTGTCATGTGTGCGTGCATGTGTGTGTGTGTGTGCGCATGTGTGCGTGTGTGTGTGTGTGTGTGTGTGCGTGTGTGTGTGTGTGTGTGTGTGTGTGTGTGTGTGCGTGCGCGTGCATGTGTAAAGCTAGGAAGTAGAAAGGGTCTGTCTGAAAGATTCTCCCGGTGATAGCCTGTGACGCAGCATAGAATTTCGCATTCGAGTCAGCCTGCCTGCCTATTCTCAGCTTCTCCTTTTCCCCAGAAATCAGGCACCAATGAAGAAGAGACGCAAGTCTGCCCTGGGGAAAGCAAATGGTGCGGGCCCTCACTACGCTTATTTTGGGCCCTGCCTTTGGGTCCCACTAGTACCTCTGACACTGTCAAGCACACCCCCTTTCTGTCAGACTGCAGCTCAACACAGTGGGTGTTGAGTACATACCTGCTCCCCTGGAACAGCCTGTCTCCTGCACCTCTTCTCCCCTCTCTCTTCTCTCTTTGCTCCCCTGGAACAGCCTGTCTCCTACACCTTTTACATTACATTACATTACATTACACTTAGCTGACGCTCTTATCCAGAAAGGGTACCTCTCTTCTCTTCTCTCCCCTGGAACAGCCTGTCTCCTGCACCTCTCTTCTGTCTTTGCTCCCCTGGAACAGCCTGTCTCCTGCACCTCTCTTCTCTCCTCTCTCTTCTGTCTTTGCTCCCCTGGAACAGCCTGTCTCCTGCACCTCTCTTCTCCCCTCTCTCTTCTCTTCTCTGGATGAAGTTCCCCTGGAACTTCCTGTCCCTGGTCATGGTGTCAGAGCTAATTCAGTACCACTTTATTTGAAGGTGTCTACATTAGAGTGACATTAGCATGTTATAAACATGACATAACACATACCATACATCAAACATTAATGACACTTTGTTCATGTTTATGACTACTGCTGTGAAGTGTCATTTGGTTTTTTCAATGTTAAGTGGATATTTGTTGCGGTGCAGCATTGCAAAACTCCACAACCACAAGTGCTGCACTTCCTGCTACTGCATTTCCTGCTATGTTTGCAGCGGAGTAAAACTCCACAACCACAAGTGCTGCATTTCCTGCTATGTTTGCAGCGGAGTAAAACTCCACAACCACAAGTGCTGCATTTCCTGCTATGTTTGCAGCGGAGTAAAACTCCACAACCACAAGTGCTGCATTTCCTGCTATGTTTGCAGCGGAGTAAAACTCCACAACCACAAGTGCTGCATTTCCTGCTATGTTTGCAGCATTGCAAAACTCCACAACCACAAGTGCTGCATTTCCTGCTATGTTTGCAGCGGAGTTAGTGCTGCATTTCCTGCTATGTTTGCAGCGGAGTTTTGCCTCCTTTTACGTACTGACTGCCTTAGTATTAGTATTTCTTAATTTTGTCATGTGGCCAAAGAAGTTTTGTGCCAATTAAAATAACAGAACAGCAACTAAGCGTCGCTCGATAAGCCCTATATTTACAAATATCCTACTACCCCCCCCCCCCCCCCCCCCCTCCTCTCCTTTTCTAGAAATCAAGAATGGACAGGCTTTGTTTGCTGTCCCAGTACATTTGATTGGCATAGTGATATCAAAGCGTCAGGTTGGCCACTGCCCTTTGGCTCATGATTGTGGTACAGTCCTTGGCATGCCGCCAGCCATGACACTGCTAGTACGCAGGTTGAGGCGTCGGGCAGCACTTAACCCACCGTTTCTGTGAAGTCATCTGACGTTCCCCTGACCAGTACACTGTGTCTGTGCCTGTGTGTAACGATCTAAACTCTTCTGATGCCTCTTTTGGCCCGTTCAAAACACACACAGATGCACACGTGCCAACACACAAACACACATACACAGACAGGGTTGGGAACACGTATGCACGTACACACACACACACACACACACACACCTGCCCACACACAAACACACATACACAGACAGGGTTGGGAACACGTATGCACGTACACACACACACACACACCTGCCCACACACAAACACACATACACAGACAGGGTTGGGAACACGCGCGCAAGTACACACACACAGACACACACACACAGACAGGGTTGGGAACACGTATGCACGTACACACACACAGACACACAGACACAAACAGGGTTGGGAACACACACACACACACACACAGGGTTGGGAACACATACACACACACAAACACATGTACACAGACAGGGTTGGGAACACGCACGCACGTACACAAACACACACACACGCACACAGACAGGGTTGGGAACACATACACACACACACACACACGCACACAGACAGGGTTGGGAACACGCACGCACGTACACAAACACACACACACGCACACAGACAGGGTTGGGAACACATACACACACACACACACACGCACACAGACAGGGTTGGGAAAGCCACTGAAAGAACAGTGTGTCCGCATTCTGTGTTGGGACTCGGAGGTCGGGAAGAGTTGGCACCACAAAACCACAGAGGTTCGCGATAGCTGGAAGCAGTGTACCGTAAACGCAGTTTTCTGGCATGGATCCCAAACAACAGCTTATGCAATCCGGCGCCCGGATCCCTGTCCTGATTGGGCTGCTGTGACACTGGGGAAACTGTTATTTGAGAACATCTCAGGTCCCCGCATACCGCTATTCATGCCTCCCAAATATGCTCTCCAACTCGCATCATCTCCGTAGTCGCCACCCACACCAACATTTCTCAGAATTAAAATTATTTCTACCGGCAACATAACTGCATAAATGTTTTCTATATGAACGTTTAGCTCAAGATACAATCTCACTCCTATTTTCCCCATATTGAACAGCTACAGTTATAAACTTCATCCACTAAACCAAAGCTTTACAATTAATGTGTGAAGAGCATTGCTGCCAAAATCACAAATTTGGCATGTTAACCTGACCTCTGAATGTGACCTAATTTTCTCCAGACCATGTTGAGGGTCAGTATTTTACATAACTCAGAGATCTGTTTAAGTGAAAAGGCAAAATAGGCCTACAAAAGACCTGTCAGGAAATTATTTATATCCCCAAAAGCTAAAGGTATCCCCTAATTATATGATGATCCAATTTAGCTTCGAGGAGCAGCAGCACAGTTTAACAATTTGACAACTTTTATGAGGCACTACTGACGTTATTGTCTTCAAGCCGTTTTTTTGAAACCAGGTCATATAAAGGACTTTTTAAATCTCTTTTAACACCTGCCCCACTTGTTGTTTAGGCACTGTGTCTGTAGGTGGTTGGGAACATGATCTCTCGCGCTGGTAAGAGATGTGTTCACAGCATATTAACAGTAATGTCCTCAGCAAACCCTGAACGCTGCCATTGCCAAATTAGCTATAGCTATGCAGGCTGGATGTTAGTTACAGATCAGAACTGAACCATCCTGTGCTCAAGTTTTATTTATACAAGCTGAGAAACTTATGCATTTTACCTTAGTTACTCTGTTACTCTGCATATTGCAATATTATTATTATCATTTTCATTATCATTACACTCCTGTACTGTATTTTGCTTTGGTTCCTGTTGTTATAGTTTCTTTTCTAAGACCCATGGGTTTTATTTCTTTTCTTTTTCATGACATCGTTTTAATTATGTCTGATCACAAATAACAGTCAGTGCCACAGGTTTTCTCAGCTGCCATGTATAGGCCTGGTTATGAAATCAGTTCTCCACGTGTTATTGTGCGGTATGGATTCCCAACAGAAATGGCAGTCACGACCTGCTGGTATGTGTCTATACTGACACCAAGGCATCAAGGCGGAACAGTAACCCTATCAGCAAAGCGACCTTGTTTTCAAGTAGCTCGGAGCGCTAACTTTCCATGCGGTCTTCTTTGACAAACACATTATGTAAATCACGAATGCCTTCCTTTGTCAGAGCTGCATGCTCGCTAGAGTTGTTTTCAAGAATTCTTTCAGGGAGTGTCCATGCGCTGTCCTCGCGTGCCTCATTGGACAGCTTCTAGGGGTGACGTGTTAGAATAGGCGTTCCTCTCTCTTCCGAGGTAAACTTTAAGACATCAGCACTGATAACATCTTCAGAGACCTGTACATATTCAAGATTGAGAACTGAAAGAAACATCCAACTAAGCTATTCTCTTTGAGTCGGGAATATAGGAATCTTTTTTATTCAATCGACAAAGAAGGTTTAACTGCATAACTGGATTTGCACAATGAAGTTTGTAAGATTTATCATGAAGAACTCTGCGCTGGCGAATGTGCCTAAGCACATCGACCATTTCTCAAAATTTTCCCCGTCTCCTCTGTCAATGAAACAATTCTTGGATTTTGGTAAGTTTTACATGTTATTACACACATAGTTATAATAACGTGCTGTTATGTTGATATAAATAATGCTCGGTGTGATGTGTGCTTGATTCTGTTGACAGTGTTGTTGTGGACTACCCTACTAGTCTATGATGGTCATATTTGACCATTTCATACAGATGTTTATAAACTGCAAATCCCATAGAAGCTCAAAAGCGTTTAGCTGCCAGTAGCTTGCAACTGTCGTGTTTACAGACAAAATCACTGGGCACATCCATTTGTTTTCATTTGAAGCACGCAGATTATCACACCCAAACATGGCATCGTACTCATATTAGTGAATAACTGACACTTTTTCTATGCGTTCTAGGCTCCACAAACGCCTGCGAGAAGACCTCGTTCGCGTTTTTGCGACAAGAGCTGCCAGTCCGGCTGTCCAACATCATGAAGGAGATCAGCCTCATGCCTGACCGCTTGCTCTCCACCCCGTCCGTGCAGCTTGTGCAGAGCTGGTAAGCGGAAACATTACTATGCAAACTGCAACATCTGAATGCAGCGCCAAAACAATGGGTTGTTATTAACGTTTCAAATGTTTTTGTTGTATATATTGTATATGAAATGTGCAGTTTAAGTTAAGTAGATACATGCCAGACCTGTGACATGTTTCTCGATGAGTGCGCTTCTGTGTTATGCAATGGGAAGTGGACCAAATGTGCTGAACTTCGTCTGACCTACATTGTTCTGTGTTGCGACTGAGTAGTGCCAGCTGGTTTGGAACGCACACCAAGTGAATGTGCATGATAGTAAAACAGAGCAAGTAAAAACGATTTATGCTTGAAAAACATGTTAAACATGCAGCTTATGGTATGGGATATCAAGGCAAGCATCGGTGGCATAGTCTGTAGACTTAAAGCATAACCACGTAATATGGAATAAATCTGTAGATTTGGAATCGAGTGTCTTAACTGTAAATAAACAGGAGTGCATTTTAGAAACTACAGCTGGTGTGACAATATGACACATGTTATTTACACTTAACTCTTACGCGTGCGCTGAACTTCCTGGTGTGGGAGTGTGGTCTGCCGAGGCCTTGTATAGGATGTCTGTGAGTGAAATATGAAACCTGCGCAGAGTAGACTTGTTTTCGTCGGCCTACACGGACACAGCAAAAGAGAACAGAATGTTCTAACGGGCGCTTTTGTTGGCTGCGTTTGCAATTGACCGTGGCTGACTTTTCCAAGAGGAAGTCAGTCATCAGATTGCCAGAAGGCACAGTTCTGTAAGGCTATACAAATTACTGTACAGTCAAACACTGTATATTTGATTACTTTTGATGCTATTGTGTTACACTGATATGAGTTTTTTTACTTGTAGTGACTTGAAAATTCCACCCTAATCCAAGGAGAAAATGTACATTAAAACATACAAAACCCTGTATGAAATATAATCTCCTTTAAGATCATGTACATCCATTTAAGATAATGTATGCAACTGTATAGCCTTAGCAAATCACGGTTATTGCAAAGGGGCAGGTCAAGCAAGGCCCTTGCATTGAAGGGGTTAAGGAATAGGACTATTCTGCTTATTTATTTATGTAGTTAGTTATTTGTTTAGTTATTTGGGGGGGGGGGCATTACCCCTGCATAATTGGGGGGTACTACCTTTTACATTTTACATTAATTTCATTAATATGTTGGTACCCCCAAACCTGCTGTATTTGTCTCTTTAGGGATACTGGGTCTTGATCAGGGGGTACCGGGCCCCCGTAATTGGAACTGTAGGGGGGAGAGATTGTTTCATAACCTCTACAGTCAGACCTGGGGGCTGAGGGCCAAGCAGGGGTTTTTAGGAACACTGCGCTCTGATTGGTGGAGAGTGGGGGATGGTCTACCTGACATGCAGTGCTGTGCAGCGAGTGGGTAGGCTGCATATGGTTGATTTAGTTGTTTACCATAGACAGGCAGGCGGGCAGGCAGGCAGGTACCACAGGCAGGCAGACAGACAGGCAGGAAGGCAGGCAGGCAGGCAGACAGGACAAAAGACAGCACAAAAACGGACTTTACCACAAACCGATGAAAGTTCACATAAAATGGCTTTCACTGGGTGGTCTTGATGTCCCCTTCTTAGCCTATCTGAATGGACATAGTAAGATCTACACACGGACACACTGTCCATCATGCACGTCATATTATTCACATGGACACACTGTCCATCATGCACGTCATATTACTCAGATTCAAATTTTCCATGCCCTATACACCTGAAATTTAATTTGTTTCCACTGACACACACACACAATGACACACACACACAATGGTAGTAGGCTGCTATGTCAGTCTGATTTGTGTGCTGTGCTGGCGGGTGAATGCGCTGGTCACCGCTGAATGGAGCGCTTGGCGTAGCGATAGCCACTGCACTGAATGGAGCGCTTGCCGTAGCGTTAGCTACTGTACTGAATAGAGCACTTGGCATAGCGTTAGCCACTGCAGTGAATGGAGCGCTTGGCGTAGCGTTAGCAACTGCACTGAATCGAGCGCTTGGCGTAGCGTTAGCCACTGCACTGAATGGAGCGCTTGGCGTAGCGTTAGCCACTGCTATGTTGGGCCAGGTGCCTAATGACCTCATGAAGGTCCAAGTATAGCAGACAAGTATGGATGGCATGTAGGGGGTGTCAGATAAGAAAATATGTGTGTGTGGGGGGGGGGAGTAGGGGATGCATGCATGGCTGTGCTCTTGGTATCAGGGGTGGGGCTACGTGTAACAGTAGTGTGTGTGTGTGTGTTGGGGGGTTCTCAGTGGGGGGGGGGGGGGGGGGGGGGCGGCGGATGGTTGGCTGGTAAACAAACACTGGAAAAGTACCAGTGGAAAAGTACCCCTCCTCAGCTGGGCTGTGTGATGGGCTGTGTATCTGAGGGGAGGGGGTGGCTGAGGGTGGCTGTGTATCTGAGGGGAGGGGGTGGCTGAGGGTGGCTGTGTATCTGAGGGGAGGGGGTGGCAGGGGGTGACTGAGGGTGGCTGTGTATCTGAGGGGAGGGGGTGGCAGGGGGGTGGCTGAAGGTGGCTGTGTATCTGAGGGGAGGGGGTGGCAGGGGGGTGGCTGAGGGTGGCTGTGTATCTGAGGGGAGGGGGTGGCTGAGGGTGGCTGTGTATCTGAGGGGAGGGGGTGGCTGAGGGTGGCTGAGGGTGGCTGTGTATCTGAGGGGAGGGGGTGGCAGGGGGGTGGCTGAGGGTGGCTGTGTATCTGAGGGGAGGGGGTGGCTGAGGGTGGCTGTGTATCTGAGGGGAGGGGGTGGCAGGGGGTGGCTGAGGGTGGCTGTGTATCTGAGGGGAGGGGGTGGCAGGGGGTGGCTGAGGGTGGCTGTGTATCTGAGGGGAGGGGGTGGCTGAGGGTGGCTGTGTATCTGAGGGGAGGGGGTGGCAGGGGGGTGGCTGAAGGTGGCTGTGTATCTGAGGGGAGGGGGTGGCTGGGGGGTGGCTGAGGGTGGCTGTGTATCTGAGGGGAGGGGGTGGCTGGGGGGTGGCTGAGGGTGGCTGTGTATCTGAGGGGAGGGGGTGGCAGGGGGGTGGCTGAGGGTGGCTGTGTATCTGAGGGGAGGGGGTGGCTGAGGGTGGCTGTGTATCTGAGGGGAGGGGGTGGCAGGGGGGTGGCTGAGGGTGGCTGTGTATCTGAGGGGAGGGGGTGGCTGAGGGTGGCTGTGTATCTGAGGGGAGGGGGTGGCAGGGGGTGGCTGAGGGTGGCTGTGTATCTGAGGGGAGGGGGTGGCTGAGGGTGGCTGAGGGTGGCTGTGTATCTGAGGGGAGGGGGTGGCTGAGGGTGGCTGTGTATCTGAGGGGAGGGGGTGGCTGGGGGTGGCTGTGTATCTGAGGGGAGGGGGTGGCTGGGGGGGAGCGGGACGACCACACCTCACTCCTCCGGTGTGTTGTGTTCGCACAGGTACGTGCAGAGCCTGATGGAGATCCTGGAGTTCCTTGACAAGAGACCTGACGACCACAGGATTTTGGACGCGTAAGTGTTCAGCGGGTCACAGGCTGTGTTCTTATTGTGTGATGTTGGCTGAAGGCCATGTGGTGCATGGCAAGGCCTTCACATGCTGAAGCACACGCTCAACCTCCACTCTGCCCCTTCGTCTCTCCTCAAGGTTTAACGATGCCTTGGTGACCATCAGGAACCGACACAATGACGTCGTGCCCACCATGGCTCAGGGCATCATCGAGTACAAGGATGCCTTCGGCCAGGACCCCGCCGCCAGCCAAAACATTCAGTACTTCCTGGACAGATTCTACATGAGCCGAATCTCTATCCGTATGCTCATCAACCAGCACAGTGAGTGTTCTGGTCTTTCCTAAACCATTGCAAATTACAGTCCCGTCTTTACCATTATAAATGACCACCCTGTTCTCTCCTCAATAATAAACATGCTTTAGGTAATTAGTAATCCTAGACATAGTCTTTTAGCCACTTTGGTGTGGACTGCAGACCTTAGTCCATGGTACACTATTTTAGGTGAATCAGTAATATTTGTATGTCAAGCTATTGGCAGTCATTCACCAAGTCTTGGCAGCTAATTCCATTTATAGTTGAATCTGCCAAGTTAGCATTTCCCCTTTCCTCAATACGCTCTCTTGCTGAGCCAGCGAAGGGTCTGAGACGGTTTTATAACCGTGAGACCTTTGACTTAGTAGGACAGAGACTAGGCAGTTTGTCAAGAGTTGCTGCACTGGACGGAAACTAAGTGTAATGGAGTCTAATAAAGCACTCGCTCCCTCCCTCCCTGCCTGGCCCTTTCTGGCTTCCTATCAGCAGAACCTGATCTGGCCACCTCAATAAATGGTGACTCAGTGCTTTTTATGAACTGCAGGTCAGCCGTCGAGAGCGCCAAAGCCAAGCTGGTTCTGTCTGGCTCATGTCAATTATTTACCTCCGTCCCTGGCACAGACACTGGACTCTGATAAACACTACGGACAGCAAACCTCTGACCCCCTCTGTGTTTCCCCCTCTTCTCTCTTTCCTCCCTCTCTGCAGCTCTTATCTTCGATGGGACCACCAACCCAGCCCACCCCAACACCATTGGCTGCATCGACTCCCAGTGCGATGTCACCGAGGTTATTCGAGGTGAGCACTGGTGAAAAAGCCCAATAGCTACCAAACGGGATGTCTCTGGAAGCAGACTAGTGACGTGTTATTTGTGCGTGGAGTACTCAAGCTCATGTTCCTGGCCTGTTGTGTCCTACAGATGCCTTTGAGAGTGCCAAGATGCTGTGTGAACAGTACTACCTGGGGGCCCCGGAGCTGGAGATGAGAGAGATCAATGGTAAGAGATGTGTAACCAAGGACACAAGGGTATTTATTTGTCACATGCATAGACATACTGGGCAGAGTAGGACATGATTAATGGTAGCAGATGTTGCTTTTCATACACGTTCAGGCTTGGCCTTCAAGCACACTCATTTGTAACCAAGCCTCCGTTATAGGGGTAGTAATGTTTATCTTTGTCTTACCGGCATCTGCCTGACTGGACTCCAGTACATGCATGCACATGATGCAAACTTATGGTTGTTTTTTGTCTGTTTGTTTTTTTGTTGCAGCTAACTCCAAAAAGGACCCGATCTACATATCTTACATCCCCTCGCACTTGTACCACATGTTGTTTGAGCTTTTCAAGGTAAGATCACGAAGCCCTGAAATGTTTCCTGGCCTTCACAGTCTGAGGTAAATATGTAAGCAGCAAGAGTATTATAAAAATGTTCCCTTCATGTTTGCAGAATGCTATGAGGGCGACCATTGAGAACCATGAGGCCAGTAAGAACCTTCCTCCGATCAGAGTCACCGTGGCCCTTGGTGGGGAAGACCTTACTATTAAGGTGAGTTTAGGGATAATTAAAACATCATCATTCAACTAGTCAACATAGTTTTCACACTGAGATTAAAGAATAGAGAGTTATGACTCTAAGCCTTGTTTAGCCACACAAGAGACAAATACCACAACCTTTAAAGCCTGTGGGCCTTTGTTGAAAATATTCTATTATTATATCGAATATATAAGCACACATGTGCTTCCACTGGAATGTGGACTTCCACAATGTTTTTATGAAACACTTGCTGAATATATATTATGGGCACATAATATTCAAAGTTTATCATTTTTAATTAACGTCATGATTAATAACTTTTGTAGGAGCTCACAGGTGTTGCGGACCTTTTTGCTTTTTGGCCCAGACTACTTGAGGTGGATGTGTGTGCTTTAGGCCTGCACACATAACATCCATAAGGTGTGTGTGCTTTAGGCCTGCACACATAACATCCATAAGGTGTGTGTGCTTTAGGCCCACACACATAATATCCATAAGGTGTGTGTGCTTTAGGCCTACACACATAGTATCCATTAGCTGTGCTTGCAGTAGCATTCGGCAGCACAATGCTACCACACACAGCCGTGACCTCGAGCAGGCTGTGTTGATGTGACGAGTCACGCAGTCAGCTGCTACGTGCAGCACCTCAGCCGTTTGGCCTGGATGGCTCAAAGCAATCCTTATGCAACCAAACAAGCGCCAGTCATACATGTGTGGTAACCGGCTCATGTTAATCAGATTGGGTGGACCAACTATGGACAGCCATAATTAGAAAATCGAGTCAGCTTGGCATGGCCACACCAGCCAGCCGCCCTTTGCTCTACTTGGGACCTCGCTGGGGGGGGGTTATCCAGGGCAGGTGGCTAAGGTTGCTCTACTAATACCCCTGAATCATGCAGGCCATGTGGCTAAGGGTGGTTGGTCGAGTAATACCCCTGAATCATGCAGGCCATGTGGCTAAGGGTGGTTGGTCGAGTAATACCCCTGAAACTCTTCCTGTAAGCAGGGGCCTCCGCAGGCTTTATCCCCTTAAGTAAACCCGCACAGGTCAATCTGTGAGCTCAGTGAACGGTGCACTTTTGCACCGTTACCCCATTGACCATTGCTGACCCTGCACTGGCAAGCTCTGATCATGCGTTTGTGTTATGCTGTGTGTTGTATCAGGAAAAGGGAGACTGAGTGTAGCTAATCGGTGTTTTGTTGTGTTATCCTGTGTGTTATAGCAGGAAAAGGGAGACTGAGTGTAGCTAAACGGTGTTTTGTTGTGTTATGCTGTGTCTTGTATCAGGAAAAGGGAGACTGAGTGTAGCTAAACGGTGTTTTGTTGTGTTATGCTGTGTCTTGTATCAGGAAAAGGGAGACTGAGTGTAGCTAAACG
>CM050216.1:37951242-37953742 GCA_027475355.1 Coilia nasus | reverse complement strand
GACGGAGCTCTGCTCCCCCTGATGCGGAGCGGAACATTGCATGTGATGTGACGTCGCGCTGTGGCCAGACTGCAGAGAGAAATTGGATACGACAAAACAAAATGTAATGAAAGCACCAGTGGCGTGCAGATACCACAAATCAGAAGTTCCCCCAAAATGACATGACGGCCAGGCCTGCTCTTTGGGGTTTGGTTCCAGAATGACATGACGGCCAGGCCTGCTCTTTGGGGTTTGGTTCCAGAATGACATGACGGCCAGGCCTGCTCTTTGGGGTTTGGTTCCAGAATGACATGACGGCCAGGCCTGCTCTTTGGGGTTCGGTTCCAGAATGACATGATGACATGACGGCCAGGCCTGCTCTTTGGGGTTTGGTTCCAGAATGACATGACGGCCAGGCCTGCTCTTAGGGGTTCGGTTCCAGAATGACATGACGGCCAGGCCTGCTCTTAGGGGTTCGGTTCCAGAATGACATGACGGCCAGGCCTGCTCTTAGGGGTTTGGTTCCAGAATGACATGATGGCCAGGCCTGCTCTTTGGGGTGTGGGGAGCACACTGAGGCTACAGACAGATTAGACCAGTGGGGATAGAGGCTGCATACATCTCCCTCTCCACTCTCCAAAGCTTACTGAAGAAACGTGGAAGAGAAACAAACAGCGAAAGTTAATAGTGATGGAAGTGCAGAGAGTTTGAGAAGGTGTACACGACTGGAGGACAGGATGTGAGGTTCAGAAGTAAATATATTTCAGGTACAGGAGCCATTAAAGGTCTTATCATTACAACGACACACTGGTTATGCAATGACTGCCCTACTTGCCAAAGGTCCCCTATATTGCCAAATGTGTTTTATAATTCTAACAACCTCTGCAAAATTAGCCATATGTTTAAAAAAATGTCTTTCAAAAATGTGGTTTTCGAGTCTTTTAATGCTGGCTCATTGTTTAGACGATTACCAGAAGCTCAGAAGTTCCACCATAGCACTGTGTTGATCAAAGACCACTGCTTTTGCACAGAGAGAAACAGATTCCTTTGTGAAAATGTGTTTTTTTAAGTGATCACTGAAATATGGAGATGATCTTGGGTTGTCGTTTGAAAGCTAGGCTTAATTTTCAGCTGGTTTGTTTTATCAGAGCGTCAGGATTGCTGTACCTGGAGCTCCTGCTCTGCGTTGTGCAGATCATGTTGTAGTGTGAGAAGTAGGGGAAATGCTTGAAAAGATGTTTCCTCAAAAAAGAGGCTATATACCTCAGTAACATGACAGCTGGCACCAGACCAGCCAAAAGAGAGTGATTTGATAATCAAAATGGGTCCAATGGTATTTGGATGTTTTTGTGTGCATTGTTTTGTTTTTAGAACAAACGACTATGAATGAATTGCTTGTATTATGGCTTGCGTGATATTTTACGTAAATGATGTAAACCACCTTTATTTTTATACAGACACCACAATGCTAAATAAAATGTAATGTTTCAGAAAATGTTCTGAATGATGCCTCATTCCTTTTCTAAAACACACTGTTGTTTTATCTCCTTAATGATTTAGGGCTATCAAAGCAACTTAAGCAAACTGAGACCATTTAAAATCATCCTGAAGGAATGAAATTAAAACAATGTAATACACAGAGACGTTCTTGATATAAAGCAAATGTAAGCACACAGTTTGTCTGAAAAAAATCTCTAAGTCAGCGAAATATGAGGAACGTTCAAACATGTGCTCTTGATATAATGTCTTCACACATGTTCAGGGAACTCCAGGGAGGTCAGCTGAGCTCCACAATGGAGGCTGTTTACATATAGCTAACCACTGAGTGAGGCTGTTGGGCATTTCCGTAAGATAGCAGCCACTGTTAATGCGAGGGCATTAAGGGAAACACCTCATTTATGGAGCAATTTGCTGTTTTGTCAACTGAAATCAGTCCAGTGAGCAGTAAAAGCAAGATAACTGTTGACTGTTGAACTCCAATGATTTACTTCTGCTGATGGGGAACATGCAGCAAGTGGATGATTGGGGTGGATAAAGTGTGTGAAGGGACGTCATAAGCTGTTCGCCATGCGTAATGTACACGTTGGAGAAGATAAGCGTGATACCTTTGACACCATGTCGCGAGACGAGCGTGCTGAAGGAGTTCTCTAGGTTATCTGCCTTTTCCTCTCACAAAGGAAGTTTTTACTCTAACTGGGATGTTGTCCATGTGGACTCCACACGTCCTTACTCTTCCGATTTACAACCTTAGTAAACAACCTTAGTAAACAACCTTAGTAAACAACCTCAAAAGGGGTTCCGAGGGATGAGGGCAGGAAGGGAGGTCAGGAAGACAGAGCTACACACATACATCTGGTGAAGACCCTATGCATAATGTAAAGCTGGACACATCTGGTGAAGATCCCATGCACAATGTAAGGCTAGACACATCTGGTGAAGATCCAATGCAGTGTTGAGACAGCGGAGATTGATTGCAGGAGCTGTGATGGTGAAGGCCTGCGTTGTGCTGCGCCCATAAACA